>JAQQSW010015023.1:0-11977 GCA_028646575.1 Pseudocheirus occidentalis | reverse complement strand
GAGGGCAGGATCTGGGGGAGGGATGGTAGAAGCATACACTTCAGTAAAGGGACAGAGACAGGGTAGAGAACAGAACAAGGCGGGGGGGAGGGATAGGAAGGAGGGACATATGATCACTGTCATAATGTGTCCACTATGAAGATGTCCTGTATAATCACAGTTACACAGCCTGTATTGAACTGGTTGTCCTTCCAGTGGGGGTGGGTGACAAGGGAGGAACCAAAGGAATCTAGAATTTAAAGCTCTGCAATACCTGCAACTAGGAATCAAGATATACAGGGGCTGGGATAGGGAGACCCTCCCTGCCCTACCAGAAACTTAGAGAGCAGAACAGGGGAGGGGTTCCACAGTGGGATAGCTGTTTTGGGGGAGGGGGAGGGGAAAGATGGGGAGAAAATTTGTAACTCAAAAATTTCCTAAAAATTGACGATGTAGACAAGAAAACAAATAAAATTTATTACATTAAAAATAAGCTTAAGACAAAGAATAAAGAAGATATAGTAATGTTTAAAAATAGCAATTAACATGTGTGTTATATGGGTTTGATAATGGTGTGGCAACCTGGAATTTTTAGACAAACATTCTCTTTCAGTCCTAAGAACAAATTCAGATTATCACTATCTTTCAGCCAGGAGGTAGACTTGAATCGTTACTGGTGGTTCTTAACAGGATTTACAAAGAGAGAGGGTGTAGAGAATGGAGAGGGAGAGAGAGAAAGAAAGTAGTGGAGGAGAGAGGGAGGACAGGAAGAAAGAGAGGAAAGAGAAAAAGAAGGAGAGACAGAGGAAGGAAGAAAGGAAAGAAGGGATGAAGGGAAGAAGGGAAGAAGGAATGAAGAGAAGAAGGAAGGAAGAAAGGAAAGAAAGGACGAAGGAACCAACTTTAAGAACTGACTACTAGAAAAAAAAATCTGGAAAATAAAGAAGAAAAGGCCATTAACTAGCCCCTAAGGTAACAGTTCTCAACCTGTGGGTTATGTTCAATTTGTAACAATGAAAATACATCCTGCATATCAGATATTTACATTAAAATTAATAACAGTAGCAAAATTACAGTTATGAAATTAGCAACAAAATAATTTTATGGTTGGGGGTCACCAAAACATGAGGAACTATATTAAAGGGTTACGGCATTAAGAAGGTTGAGAACCACTGGTCTAAGGGAATCTAAGAGAAAAGACTTGGGCTAAAGTTAAACCAACTTCTTCAAGGACTAAATCAGGTTTCAAGAACATTTATTTTTCCAATTCTGCCTTCACATTTCAATCCATTTAGTGACACTGTAACATATTCTACCTGCTTCTTTACCCAAATGTTTTTAGTAATCTGAACTTTGACTCTCCATTAGGAATAGAAGTGGTTAGCTAAATATAAATATAAATGTAAATTAGTAAACTAGTAAATGTAAATTAGTAAACTAGACTCTTAATTTTTGTAACTGGGGCCTATAAGATATAATGATTGTATTCCTTACTGTTTATTTAATATAAAATTCATAAAGTTCCTGAGGAGAGGAGCAATTGAACCTGAGGTGCCATAATATCATCACTAGGCCGTGGTTTCTTAACCTTTAGCTTTTTAGTCCTTTGGACCTCTTCAGCAGCCTGCCAGAATCTTTGGAACCCTTTTCAGAATAATGACTTAAATGCAAACATTTACATTAGGATCAAAACGGAAACCTATTCCATTCAAATAGAGTTATCAAAATACATTTTTTTTAAATTCATGGACCTTAGGTTAAGAATCTTTGCCCTACATTTTAAATTGAGCCAATTATTGTTAACAGTGTGGCAGAATAAATCTCCACAGACAAAGGGTGCAGGGAAGCAAGAATGCTGATAAGAGTATTAGCAGACTATCTTTGTATCTTCCAAGGTGATATCTACAGTCACTAGTGTTACATTTATACAAATGCTACATCTATTTTCATTCCATGCAAAAACTGGAAATAGGCAAGGTGGTAGGTGAATGAGGGGTTTTTTGTTACCATATGGATGTTATATAGACTGATTAAACAAGAAAGGTGAGAGAGTAGGGATAGGGGTGCATTCTGTGTGCATTGTTTTGTCATCATACCCAAGAGGAAGAAAAATGGTGGACTCCTTTCAGAAGGATAGATATGTATATGTGTACTTGATCTATTTCATCAGAATATGTTCTGAATCCAATGTCCAAAAAGTAAAGATAGCCAGCTGAGGCTCATCAAATCCATCAACTACTGACCAGTTTTCTTAGCACTTTAAAAGAAAAAATATATATATAACTAATAAAAGGGAGTTACTAATATTGTGTTATAGTCAATATTCCATAACAAATTAGGGAATTAGGAGGTAGTAGTGAGGAAGGACTGGGGGTGGTGTTGGGGCAGCTAGATGGATCAGTGGTTAGAGCACTGGGCCTAGAGTAAGGAAAACCTGAGTTTAAATCTGATTTCAGACATTTGCTGGCTGTGTGGTCCTGGGTACATCACTTAACCTTGGCTTGCCATAAACCACTGGAGAAGGAAATGGCAAATCACTCCAGCATCTTTGCCAAGAAAATGCCACAAACAGTATGGTATCTCCATAGACTCAAGAAGAGTCGGACTGAACTGAATAACAAAAAGGGAGGAGGATAAATACATAAATACACATAGCAACTTCCACCCAGAAACAACAGGAAGAAGGAAGGAAACTAGGATTTTCCCTGTCAGTTTATTCAGTGAGATTTTAGAGGACTGACACAAAGGGCTATAATCCATTTTAATACCCAGGAAACATGTCTTCATAAAGATATTCATTGCTTTGATACTGATGTGGAGGATCTGTTCAAGTATTCCTACCTGAGGTGGTCACTAATTATGGATGTTTCCATTTTTAACTAGTGTTCTTACTAGAGAAGAAAGTAAAAAGCCTTTCAAGAGACTGTATGCTTTTTAATTTATTAGAAAGAATTAAGGATATAAGGATTAAGAAAGGATAGATAAAACATTAAAACCAAATAGGAAAATCAAAGGAGGAAAATTAAAAAGTAAATGTACAATAAAACCAGAGGAAGGCAAAAGTTTGATCCATATGAATGAACTCTGCATATCCATCAAACTCCAAGGCATTTGTGCACTTATTAAATTGCTAGAGAAGAAAGAGAACTGGAGAATCTGGTGAATAGTAGTAACATTAGCAAATAGTCACTCTCTAGTCTCAAGGTAATCAAATACAACATAGATCGTAACTTTTTTAAATGCTATCATTTTTGCTAAGATTTTAAAGTCAAGTTTTGGCTCTTATAGCTATTGATAAGTAAGCCACTATTTTATAAATATTTTTCAGTTGTTCGTGCTTCTAGACAAGGAATGTCTACTAAATTAGAAGTAAAATATTCATGTTGGGGATAAAAGTGATCTGAAATACAGTTTGATAACAAAACCTCATTCTTTTTTTAAAACCAAATTATCAAAATTGAAAAATGAGATTATCAATGACCTATGAGGAATTTGAAGTCAATAAATATTTGGTCTTATTATTAGATGTAAATTTTAAAAGTTCCAAAGCAGATCAAATTATTCTGATTTGAAGGCTAGGTTTATTGGTGACTCCACTTATTGTGTGCATTTGATCCTATAAACTCACTCAATAATATTCAATCCATATCTCTGATCCATGGAAAGAAGCTTGTGGGAAAACATTAGAGGAAGAATTATTTTTTCTTCATCTTCCTACCTTCAGCCCTGCTCATGCACATGTATAATGGGAAAAGGACACGTGTTAGTGTCCTCCAATCAATTTGTTCTTCAAAAATAATGAGAAGCTCTCTTATTTGGCTTTAATCACTTCATTCACTTCAGCATTTAAATATAGCTGTTTAGCTAAAATCCATTTGCATTTATTTCACATAGTTTCTTTATGTTGTCCTGATTTTTATGTGATTTTTTCTTCGCAGTTTCATTAGATAACCTTCTGGAAGTCAGCAATCAATTGCTCCTCTCTTCCCATAATTTTGTATCCTCAGTCCTCTTCAGGAATGGTGCTGATATATTCCAATGGCTAGAGACAAACCATCCTGTTGAAAGAAAGAGTGGTTCAAGTTATGATCTGATAGACCATCATACTATGTTGGGTCAATCAAGACATTCAGGGACTAGCTATGATAAGTGAATAATAACTAAAAGCCCAGTAATAACTAAAAGGGGAAATAATAATTAATAATGATAATTGCAAGGGGGAATCATTTGTAAAACTCATCCCAAGTTTAGATAGCAGAGTGGATCAGGAGAGCCTATTTCAGTGAGAGTAAGAGTTATCATTTAGGTCACAGCCTCATTCAACTTCTCAATGCCCAAGATTAATTGGGAAGTTTTCTTAAATGTCTTTGGCATGCTGGCAACGCCCCTTTCTTAATCCACTATGTAGGTACAACTATGGACCTGAATACTATCTCTTGCCATATGAAGCACTCCCAGAAATTCAGGATGCATTTTGTGGAATTGTAATGCTGAAAGCACTATACCAATGTCAGGAAGTAGATATCACAAGTTAATTCTTTCCTTGACCTTGAGTCTATACCCCACTGAGTGAAGAGTGTTGTTATAAGAGAATTTTGCAGTGGGCAGTAGGGCAACCAGCTCAATCACCCTGGTGATGGATGGTGCAATGATAATTTTTGACACATCTTTGGAATACTTTAAGGTTTTCAATGTGTATTGTTTCCCTCAGGCCTCACAACACACCTCTGAAATAAATTCTACAGCTACAATTTTATGAGTCTCATAGATGAGGATAGAGAAATTCAGAGAATCTAAATAATTTTTCTCTAGTTATGCAGTTAATAGGTATCAAAAGTAAAATTGAGAATCAGGTGTCTCTTAAATCTGAGTCCAACATTTAAAAAATCCAAATTTGCTAACCATTGGTATATAGTAGCATGTAAAATAACCATGCAGTTTCCTAGAAATAACAAAAACCTTAAAAAAAGTTAAATAGAGAACAATGAGGATGAAAAGAAAGTAAAGACACTTCAGTACTTCAAAGAAGCTATTTTATAAACAATGTGCATATAGTCTCTGTTTTTAGAGATCACAACTCTTGCCTTCTTATCCTATATGATTCATATCCATGTGTTTCAAAAAATTATCTACAAGGGATCCACCTCACAACCTGCAGGGCTTTATCTAGTTCTAATTATGTAACATAATAAAGGATGAGGGCTGTGGATTGGTTACCCTCTCTCTACTGGCCACCTTCTTTAACAAATACATATCCCTAATATGATAGCTTTCATGCAACCTTGCCTGTACCATTTTTCATTGTTAATAAATGTCATCCTACACATGCTGACTCTGAATTTCTTGATTCCCCTTTTGGCAAATTTCAGTTTAATCCTTTATTAACCAAAGATGTGCAATATCACTAGAAGAATAGCAATGTGAACAATTTGGCCTCCCTTAATTTGATGGAGAAGCTAGGAATTATTAAAAGCATCATGAAATTTGCTAAAGGGAACCAACCCCCACTCCCTCCTCCTATTCTATTCAGGGCTAAGTACATTGCCCACTTTTAGTACCTAAGATGTGTGTACAAATGGATCACCTTTATTGGTTGTCTGGACAATTGATCTCCATATACATGTCATTCCTAAGTATATGGATAGTAAGGTCAAATTTTTTAGTAATTGTAGTTCTTATTTAAAAAACTCTCCAGTGTTCAAATGTGTGCCACTTTCCATATATCTATAGATAATCTTCTTTCCTTGGACTCTGTGTTTGACATTCTTCACCAGGACAGTGGCATATGACTTTGCCAAGTATATGTCTTCCTGTTTCTTTTCTCATTTGATACTGGGAATCAGAGTGTTGTTGAACCAAAGTAATTTTTGTTGTCTCTTTCAAACATTTTATAACTGACATAAATGTGAAAGAGACCTTATTGACATGAACACTTAGCACACTGCCTGGCATATAATAGGTAGTTAATAACTGTTAATTGATTGTTTGATTGACTCCTAGAGATGCATATGCTATTTTTATCTATAGAAAGAAATACTTTTAAAAAAATCAACAAACAATAATCACAGTTTTGGAGGGTATTCCCTATAACTCAATCAATCATCTTATGCTAAAAATGAGGTCTTTAGTAAAACTATCATTTGTGAACTTGCCTGTTTCCTTCTCATACCATCAACATTAATGAAATTCTAGATGAGTACGGAGGTTATTATCACAAAAAAAGGAGGGAGGGGAAAGACTGAATCTTATGTGTCAGGCACCCTGCTAAGCACTTTGTAAATATTATCTCATTTGATTTTAAAGCTTTTGTGGTGGTGCAGAGTTATAACTAGCTATAATTTATGGTAGGGCAAAATCAATTGATCAGAGTTGTGAGAAGAGGTTAATGATTTCTTGTAGAAGACAGTTTGACCATAGTCATATTTCCCTGCCCTGTAGGGGTTGGGGAAAACGACAAGCTCTGGAATGTCTTTCATTCTTGATGAGGACCAATGACATCATGAAGGCAATGTCATGACTTGCAGGTGAATTATATTTATGTGAGGTAGGGCTGTGCAAAGTCACCAACCTCACTCTCTCCTCTAGAGCCATCTGGGTCTAGTGGCAAGATATAAATCAAGGTGGATAGAGAGGGCCCTAAATGCAGTGAGAGATTTTAGATTTTTAAGCTAAGGTCTTCCCTAGATCCCAGTTTGTCTGAGATTCAATGATTAAAGAAATGAGGCAAAGAATGACCTCTTTTACCAAGTCAAAATAAAGGTCCTGGTTGAGTGATAATGAAAGTTTGGTATGCATAGTGTTGGTGCTGCTAGAGGGTCACATGATTATAGTCATCAAGAGGATGTAAACATAAAAAGCAGTAAATATATATTACAAAGCATAACTATGTTTTAAAATGTCTATGTGTTATTATTCATTTTAAAGAGTGCTTGAAGGTTTTCAAAGCACTTCCCTCACAATGGCTCTCTATGGCAGGTAATGCAAATAATGCCACTATTTTATAGATACAGGTGCTATATTTTAGAAATGCTATTTTCTCATGGACTCACAATACAGAATGATTGTTTGACTTCAGTTTCTTTTGAAACCAAAAGGGACTTAATGCTTAAATAATCTCTACTGTGTCCTTAGTGAGTTCCTAATAGAAACTCAGGATAAATGTATCAAATATTCAACATTCTATCTATTGCTGGAATGCTGAATTTTCAACTAAGCATTGCTAGGATAGAAGTGAACAAAAAATAGAAACAGGAATGTTTTCTCCTCCAATTCCTCCAGCAATGTCACTAAAAAGCAGTGTTTTTACCTATCCAGATAGAGTGACCTGAAATTGCACACACACACACACACACACACACACAGACACACACACACACACACACACAAACATTATGACTGGACAGTGTTTGACTCTCATTGTATTGTATCTTGATCCCATATTAATAATATCCCATTAGCCCTTCATATATTTCTGTTCATATGCCTGAAGCCATGATTTGAATTGGAATCCATCACATAATTGACTTTTCACGATTCCCTCCTACTCACTCCATTACTCAATGGAATACATGTCTCCCACTTGATATTCTGGGACTATGCAGGAACATACTCTACAGCTAACTTTGCCAAGAACCATTTTATTATAAATTCAAAATCTTCTCAAATTTAACTATTACCATAGTATTCCCCAAATGAGTATCTATGTATAACCACAAGCTTACAAGAATAGTTAATGCTAGTTATAATGTAAATGTTTATTTATTTTCAAACATCACTCTTGATATTTCAAAATGTGCCTGCTTTTCAGGCCTCTGGTCATACTTCTGTATGTTTAATTGATTTTATATTATATTTAAGATATGAATATGCACAGTCCACATCTTTTATTTATTTGCTAACTACAAAGTCTGGTGCAATATTGGTTAAGGATGAAAGCGACATTAATTGAATTAATGTAGATTATTTTATCTTTAGAAACTATTAGATGACAGTAGATCAGTTTCTGCTTAAATAGAGATAAAAGTGTGAAAAATTCAAGCAATTAGATGAAAGAAATGAAAACAATTTCTTAAGTCTCCCTTCTCTGAAATCAATTAATTCCATAGAACGTGACACTTCTCAGAATTTGTCCCCTGAAAGCCAGTTTATAGAATATGATACTAATTTATCAGAATTCATAAAATGAAAAATAATCCTTCCATGATATAGTCATATGACAAGAGGGAGGGTGGAACAGTGAGCAAGAGCAGTGGAATTGGAGTCAAAAAAGCAAAGTTTGATTCCTGATTAAGATATTTACTAGGTATGGTCATGGAAAAATGACTTAGATACTCTGAGTCACAGACTCTTCATCTCTAAAACAGAGTTAATGACAAGTCCTACACTGTGTGAAACAAATGGAGTAATGTATGGAAAGCATCTCAAAAACCATAAAGTGCTCTGTAAATGTGGCTATGAGTATAAAGAACAAAACAAGGACACAATTAATCTCTTAGAATTTAATGTGGAGTTTTGCCTATTAGTATATTTATTATTGTTTTATCACTACCATCATCATTATTATACCCTACATTTTTGTCGTAATATAAAAATTTGCGGTACCATGGAAATGCAGAATGCATTTGAAATCAATGCATATGGATTCACATTTCACTTTAACTGTAATTTACTATTTATATGATCATAGGCAAGTCACTTTAACTCACTGACCCTCCATTTACTTAGATATAAAATGAAGAGATTATACTAGATGGTTTCTAAGGGCCTTCTAGCTCTAAATCTATGATCTTATGATTCTATGATTTTATTACTTACTTTTTTCCATGTTGTATTCCCCAAGGCTAGTAAAAGTTTTCTTAGGGAAGGCCCTATTTCCTTTTCATCACTGTATCCCAGATACGTGGCAGTGTTTTTGCATATATAATAGATATTCCTTAAAATGAGTGCATTTATTTTTCTTATAAGGACTTAATTAGTTGTTAAATTGATATCATTTATATAATTCTCAAATTTTATTTAAATTGATAACAATCATTTTGAAGCCATTTTTTGTTCATTTGTTTTAGTCATGTCTATCTCTTTGTAATCCCATTTGGGATTTTCTTTTGCAGTGGATACTGGAGTGGTTTGCATTTCTGTTTCTAGTTCATTTCATAGATGAAGAAGCTGAGGCAAACAGGATTAAGTGACTCACCAAGGTCATACATCCAGCGAGTCACTGATGCCAGATTTTAACTCAGGCTCCTGACTCCACATCCAGCACTCTGTCCATTGTGCCTCATAGTCATACCCTAATATTTTATTCTTATGTAGTTATATTCTATGTAATAGAATCATTTTATTTTTAAGATAAAAATCACCATGACAATGACTAAATTTATCTATTAAATAGATAGGATACTTATTCTCTATAGTCATAGCAGATTTTAAAGCCAGAGTTGTCAAGTGCTCAATAATTCATGTTTAGTAAAGTAAATTTTTTTCTGCAACATTAATGTTGATAAATTTGAAACCTTTAAACTAACATTTCTTGTACAGAATGGTCTCAGAATACCTCATAATACTATTCATTTTTCCCCAATCTGTTTATAGCTTCAGTAAACTGTATATCCTAATTTGAAGGGAGATGATTAATATTTCTCTTTTTAAAAATTAATTATCCATTTAATTTAAAATATCAGCATTTGAAAATATAAAAAGAATGAAAAGAGACTTGACCAACAAACTTTGAACTTCTGTTATGGACAGTTTGATGATTATGAGAATTATAATTATGACAGCTTACATTTAAATAATACTTAAAAAATAATAAGTATCTCATTCTATCCTCATAATAACCAAGGGAGAAATGTGCTATTATTATTAGTATTTAAAGGATGAGAAAACTGGGGCCAATAGAGATTAAGTCACTTGTCCAGGATGACACAACTAGCAAGTGTCTGAGACTGGAACTGAACTCAGGTCTTAGTGAAACTGGGTCTAGCAGTTTCTCTATCCATTGTACCTCCTAGCTCACTTGTATTATGTTAAAGGTAATAATACAATTTAGTCTTCTGTGCATTTTAATTTTCTTCTGTGCATTTAAAAACAACAAAGATTTGTAATTTAAATTTTGAAAAGAACCTTACTAATATTAATTAATTTTATCCTTAAACTTCTTACTGGTAGATATTATTGTTACTACTGTTGTTGCTAATGATTATTCTACTTTACAGAATAGGCAACTGAGGAGACAAGAAGTTAAGTTATTTACCTGGGTCACATAGCTACTAAGTGTCTGATACCATATTTGAACTCAGTACATCCTAACACTAAGTACAGAGCTCTACTCACTGTGCCACCTGGTTGCCTTATTTGAACATTTAAAAATTATTGTTATTGGTAGTATTTTTTGTGCATTTGTCAATTTCCTCTAACATAACAGTCAGATGCTCTCCCTTATAATAAAAAAGAAGTCTAGTCCACCAAAACAAAACAACACATTTGTCACTTCTGAGAATATGTATCTCATTATGTCTTCAGTTACTGACTTTACTGTCAAGAAGCAGGAGATATGTTTCATCATTAGTCTTTTGAAGGCACTATTTACTTTCTGCTTTGATCAGAATTCTGAGTTCTTATAAAGTCAATTTTCATAATAGTATTATTGTTGTCACACACATTATTCTCCCAGTATCACTTATTATATTTTGCCTGTTTATACAAATCTTTCCTTGTTTCTCTTTTATTATGTTTATATGTAATAATTTATTTAGTCATTTCCAAAATGTTAGGTGTCTATTTTATTTCAAGTTCTTTGCTAATACTGTTAAAATATTCTTGCACGTATCTGTCCTTCTCTGCTTTTGCTTAATCTCCTTGGAATATAAGCTTAGTAGAATTATCAGTGGATTAAAAGGCATGTATACTTTAGAAACTTTGGGGGAAAGTCCCAATTGTTTGGAGGAAATATTGAACCAATACACAAATTCACTAACAATGCATTAGCATGCTCATTCTCTCACAACCAACATGGTAATAATTTTAGGATTTTTTTTTTTGTCCTGTTTGCAAACTAGTAGGTTCAAGAAAAAATACCTGAGTTGTACGGATATGGATTTTACCAATTATTAGTGATGTGGAGGATTTTTAAAAATATTTGTTACTAGCTTATATTTCTTTATTTAGTAACTTCCTTTCATATATTTGACTATATATACATATATATATAATTATTATACTCATAGGATTAGTATAAAAATTCCTTAGAGAAAGAATAATTATTTTGATTATCATACTCCCCTTGCTCCAAATGAAAATGATTCAATAAATATATAGTAGATGGGCACAACAGAAT
The DNA here is from genome assembly GCA_028646575.1 of Pseudocheirus occidentalis. Classification (NCBI taxonomy): domain Eukaryota; kingdom Metazoa; phylum Chordata; class Mammalia; order Diprotodontia; family Pseudocheiridae; genus Pseudocheirus; species Pseudocheirus occidentalis. The sequence goes on along the minus strand of JAQQSW010015023.1, from coordinate 663 downwards.
ATATATATAATATATATATATATATACACATATATGGGATATTATTATTATTTTAAAATCTTAAATATTTTTATACAATTATTTGTTATTGGAATTTATTCAAAACATTTGAGTTCCATATTTTCTCTCTCCTACACCTCACCCAACCATTGTAAAGGCAAGAAACATCATAACAATTGTATATATGAAAATGTTTAAAACATATTTCCATATTAGTTATATTTTGAGAGAAAATCAAGAACAATAAAGTGATGAAATTATGCTTTAATCTCCATTCAAAATCCATAATTTCTTTCCCCTTGAGGTGGATTGCATTTTTCATTATAAGTCCTTCAGAATTGTCTTGGATCATTGTATTAATCAGAATAGCTGAATCATGCACAAATGAATAATCCTACAATACTGATGTTACTGTCTGTAACAGCAACAGTTAAGCAAATACTTAGCGCTTAGTAACTTAGGACTAAGTATGGAAGGTGTGAGCCTTGTCCCCTGTTGAGAGGGCACAAATTCCCCTGATGACATGGCAGAAGGGAATTAGCTGAGACAGGAAGCCAGTGCTGTACATAAAGAAGAATTCCAGAGACAGACAGAATTGGAATGTTCCTGTTGGAGGAAGCAGGATTGTCTCAGCCTCTGGGAGATGAAAAAGTGAGTTTGAGT
>JAQQSW010015022.1:0-11977 GCA_028646575.1 Pseudocheirus occidentalis | reverse complement strand
TATATATATATATATATTCCCTTCACTTAGCCTCATACTAAGAAAAGTTTCATAAGTTGCTATTATCGTTTTTACATATTGGCATGTAACTAATTCCAATTAGACAAGTTCCTTATGAATTCTTTCCCATGTTTACCTTCTCAAGCTTCTTATGTTTGATTGTCAAATTTTATGTTCACTTCTGTTTTTTTGAGCAAGAATGCTTGAAAGTCCTCCACTTTACTGAATGCCCATATTTTCCCCTGGAATAATATGCTCAATTTTGCTGGGTAGTTGATTCTTGGTTTTAATCCCAGCTCCCTTAATCTTTGAAATATCGTATTCCAGGTCCTGTGATCTCTCAGTGTAGAAGCTGCCAGATCCTGGGTTATCCCTATAGTGCTTCCGCAGTATTCAAATGGTTTTCTCTTGGCACCCTATAATATTTTCTCCTTTAACTGGGTATTCTGGAACCTGGCAATAACATTTATAGGAGTTTTCTTTTGAGGATCTTTTTGAAGAGGTGATTGGTGAATTCTTTCAAGTTCTATTTTGCCCTCTGACTCTAAAACATCAGGGCAATTTTCTTTGAGGATTTCTTGAAGGATGCTTTCCAAGTTCTTTTTTTGGTCATGGGTTTCAGATAGACCAATAATTTTCAAATTGTCTCTCCTCAATCTATTTTGCAGGTCAGTGGTTTTTTTCAAGGGCGTGGCCTGGCTGCGTTTTGGTTTTCAGGCTGGGTTGGCCTTGTCTCCCGGCCTGCCGACCTGCTAGATGAGCCCCTCCTGCCATGCTTTCCCTCTCTAATCTCTGTTTTTCACACCTTAGTAGATGTGGAGGTGCTGGAGGCTGTAGATCTTCACTTCTGCAGACTGGCTGATGCTTGGCATGGCTCAGCACATCTCAGCTCCTTCCTACTGCCCTGAGCCTGGCTGCGGTCTAGTCTTCAGGCTGTGCCAGCCTCCGCACTGTGATGAGCCCCTACTACTGAGCTGCCTTCAGCAAGAGATGCGTTTTCTGTATTTTTGTGAGTCTCAGAGTCCTAGACTTTGTCGAGGGTCATATTTTATGGGTGTTTAGGGTGGTTGTGTAGAAGCTGTGAAGCCTTGCTGCCTCTACGCTGCCATCTTGGCCCCACTCACCCTAGTCTGTGCTTTAAGGTTTTTTCTTTGTTTTTTTGCATCTCCTTTACCAAACTCTTGACTCATGTCTTTTATTGTTTTCTTGTACCACTCTCATTTATCTTGCCATTTTTTTCTCTGCCTGTCTTACTTGATTTTCAAAAATCTCTTAGGAGCTCTTCCTTGGTCTGAGACCTATTTCTTCTTTTCTTTGAGACTTTAAACATAGGTGATTTCACTTTGTTATCTTTTTTTGAGTATATGTTTTTGTCTTCTTTGTCACCAAAGTAAGTTTCTGTAATATAAATTTTTCCCATTGTTTGCTCATTTGCCCACTCTACTATTTGACTTTTTGTTCTTTCTTAAAATATGGCTCTGCTTCCAGCATGGATGACACACTCTCCTAAGCTTCAGGGAATTTGTGTATTTGTTTTCAGAGATATTTCTTTGAAGTAAGTTTTCCCTTTTTCCAAAGTGGTATGACACAACAAGACCCATTTACTTCTCTCCTGACCTAAGCACTCTTTTCTGCCCTGGAACTGTGAGGAGGGTGGCTCCTCCACTGTGGCTACAAGCTCTGCTCAACCTAGTACTGCTACATGGGAGTGGACCTGGCATCCAAGTATTGACAAATCAACAGAGTCCTGATAGAGTACCAGAAAAAAGATCTGTATAATCTCCTACTGACCAGTTGTTCAAACATGTTACTCTCTGTGAGCTGAGAGCTCTTGAAGTAGCTGTTCCAGTCGCCACTGATGACTAAGTCACTACAAGGCCTGTTAAAGTTTTGCTGGGGCTGGGGCTGGGGCTGAGGCTCTGCTGGAGTGGCATGCATTGGATCATGCTACACTCTCACCCTGGTACAACATACTTTTCTTGTTGCCTTCCAAAATTTTCTTTGCCATCTGTGGTCTGAGAGGCCTGTACACTGCCACTGTTGCCAGTGATTCAGTCTCCCCAAGGCCTAATCCTGGTTGTCTGGGGCTAAGTCTGCTATGGTTTGGCTTTTGCCAGACTGTGCTTTTCTCTCACCCTGCTGCAGCAGACTTTTCCTGCTGAGCTTCCAAGTTGTCTTGGATTAGAAATTTGTTTTGCTCCATCTTTATGTAAGTTCTGCTGCTCTAGAATTTGTTTAGAGTCATTTTTTAATTATTTGGAGGGGTGTGGATGAAAGCTGAGTTTAGTCCCTACATTTATTCTACCATCTTGGCTCCACCTCATTATTTATAAATTTACAAAACTTCCACAGAGAGGTTGTCCTTTACCAAGGATCAAATGGCATGTAAATGATAATGGCAGAGTTCATGGTTTCTTTTTTTACTTGTCTACTACTCCTTTTTTCTTAAAATAAGCTTTTATTTGACCATGCCATATCCACCAATTCTTCCAATATATTCTCCTTTCTTTTTTATTGATAAGTATTTTTTCCTGATAAGCAATTTACTGATAAGCTTATATTTCTTTTTAAAAAATTATTTACTTCTAAATTACAGTTCCACAAGTTTTTAATTCCTCCTCCTCCCTCCCCAATGGTGGCATGCAATCCAATATACGACCTACATATACCATCACATCCAACATTAGTCAAGTTATAAAGAAGAATGATAACCAATGGAATTAATAATGAGAAAGAAGAAACAAAACAAATCAAAATGAAAAAGAGAGAGAGAGTAAGTAGTTTGTTTCAATGTGCATTTAGACTCCATAATACTTTCACCAGATGTGGATATCCCTTTCCATCAAGAATCTTTTGGAGTTGTCTTGTAACCTTGTATTGCTGAATGGTGCCCTGTCTATAAATGTCAGTCATCACAAATATGATGTGTCTGTGATTGTATACAGTGTTCTCCTGGCTCTGCTCCCCTCACACAGCATCAGTTTATATAGGTTTCTCCAAGTTATTTTGAAGTCTTTTTGCTCCTTATTTCTTATAACACAATAGTATTCCATTACATCCATGTACCACAACTTGTTTACCTATTCCCCATTTGATGGTCATCATCTTGATTTCTAATTCTTTGCCACCACAAAAAGAGCTACTACAAGTATTTTTGTGTGTATGAGTCCTTTTTCCACTTTTATAATCTCTTTCAGAAACACTCCTAGAAGTGATATTGCTGTGTCAAAAGGCATGTATGTTTTTATAGCCCTTTGAGCATAGTTCCAAATTGCTCTCCAGAATGGTTGCATTTTTTCACAACTCCATCAACAATACATTAATGTTCTAATTTTTCCAGGTCCTCTCCAGAACTTATCATTATCTTGTTCTGTCATCTTAGCCAATCTGACTAATGAGATATGGTACATATGAGTTGTTTTTATTTCACCGGTCAATAGTGACTTGGAGCATTTTTGCATATGGTTATAAATATCTTTAATTTCATCCTCTGAAAATTGCCTATTCATATCTTTGACCATTTATCAATTGGGGAATGACTTGTATTCTTATGAATTTGATTCAGTTCTTTGTATGTTTTAGAAACCAGCCCTTTATCAGAGACAGTGGTTGTAAAAGTTCTTTCCCAGTTTTCTGCTTCCCTCCTAATCTTATTTATGTTGGCTTTGTACAAAAACTTTTCAATTTAATGTAATCAAAATTATCCATTTTGCATTTTATAATGCTTAATGTCTCTTGTTTTGTCATAAATTCTTCCTTTCTATGTAAATCTGTCGGGTAAACAATTCCTTGTTTTCCCACATTGCTTTAAATATCAGTCTTTATATCTAAATTGTGAATCCATTTAGACTTCATTTTTTTTGCGGTATAAGATATTGGTCTATGCCCAGTTTCTACCATACCATTTTCCTGTTTTCCCAGAAGATTATATCAAATAGTGAGTTCTTCTCCCAAAGCCTGGAGGCTTTGAGTTTATCAAACAGTAGATTACTATAGACATTGACCGCTGTTTCTTGAGTACATATTCTGTTCCACTGATCTACCACTCTATTTCTCAACCAGTACCAAGTAGTTTTAATGATTGCTGCTCTATAATACAGTTAAAAATATGGTTTGACTTGGCCACCTTCCCAAGCACTTCTTTTCATTAATTCCCTTGACATTTTGGACTTTTGTTCTTCCAAATCAATGTTGATACTATTTGATTACTTACTTTATAAAATATTCTTTTGGTAGTTTGATTGGTATGGCACTGTGTAAGTAAATTAGGTTGAATTGTCATTTTATTACATTAGGCCACCCTAACCATGTGCAACTGATGTTATTTCAATTATTTAGATCTGACTTTATTTTTGTGAAAACTATTTTGGAATTGTATTTATGTAGTTACTGTGTTTGTTTTGGCAGATAGACTCCCAAATATTTCATAATGTCTATCATAACTTTAAATGGAATTTTTCTTTCTACCTCTTATTGTGGGGCTTTGTTAGTAATATATAGATATGTCTATGATTTCTGTGAGTTTATTTTATATCCTCCACCTTTGCTAAAGTTGATTATTATGTCAAGTATTTTTTTTAACCTGGTTCTCTAGAATTCTCTATGTCATCATATCATCTTCAAGAGTGATAGCTTAATCTTTTCTTTTCCTATTCAAATTCATTTAATTTGTCTTTCTTCTCTTATTAATACAGTTGCATTTCTAGTATCAAATTCAATGATATGGGTGGTAGTGCAAAATTCTGTTTCACCCCTTATCTTATTGCAAATGCTCCTATTTTATCACCATTACATATGATACTTGTTGAAGGTTTTAGGTAGGTGCTACTTATTATTTTAGGGAAAACACCATTTATTTGTATGCTTCCTATGTAGGAAATGTTGTTGAATTTTTAAAAATCAGAATTGGTGTTCTATTTTACCAAAAGTTTTTTTTTCTGCATCTATAGAGGTGATGTGATTTCTACGAGTTTTATTACTGATATGATAGATTATACTGATAGCTTTCCTAGTATTAAATGAGCATTGCATTCATGGAATAATCGTGCTTGATCAAAGTGTATTATTATCATGGTAAGTTGCTGTTTTCATTAATATTTTACTTAAAATTTTTTCTTCTATATTCATAAGGGAAATTGGTCAATAATCTTCTTTCTCTGTTTTGTCTCTTCTTTATTTAGGTATCAGTACCTTATTTGCATCATAAAAAGAATGTGGTAGGACTCCTTCAACAACTTTCCCACATAGTCGATAAAGTATTGGAATTAATTGTTTTTTAAATGTTTGATAGAATTCACTTGTAAATCTCTCTGTCCCTGGAGAATTTTTCCTAGGGATTTCATTGAAGGCTGGTTCAATTTCTTTTTCTGAGATTTTTTAAAAAGTATTTTACTTCTTCTGTTAATCTGTGCAATGTATATTTTTGTAACAATTCATTCATTTCACTAAGATTTTCAAATTTACAGACATACAATTGGGCAAAATAATTCCTAATTATTGTTTTAATTTTCTCCTCATTGGAGAAAAGTTCACCCTTATTTTTTTATGTTGCTAATTTGGTTTCTTCTTTCTTTCTTTTAATACAATTGACTAAAAGTTTATCAGATTTATTATTGTTGTTTTCACAAAATCAGCTCCAATTTCATTTTTGAGTTCAATAGTTTTCACAATTTCAGTTTTATTAATATCTCCTTTTGTGTTTTCAGCATTTCTAATTTAGTTTTTAAATGAGTATCTTAAATTTGTTCTTTTTCTCACTTTTTCTGTTGCATGCCTAATTTATTGATCTCCATTTTTTGTATTTTATTCATTTAGCATTCTGAGATATAAAACTTTCCCTGAAAACTGTTTTTGATCCATCCTACAAGTTTTGGTGTGTTGTTTCATTATTCTCATTCTCTTGAATGAAGTTACTGATTGTTTCTAAGATTTCTTGTCCATCTGTCCATGGCCCTTTATTACTTGCAATTTTTATTGCATCATGATTTGGAAAAGTTGCACTTAATATTTCTAGTTTCTGCACTGTATTGTGAGGTTTTTAATGTGCCTAGTACATGATTGATTTTTGTGTATGTTCTACGTACCACTGAAAAGAAGATATTTTCTTTTTTATCCTCATTCAATTTTTTCCCCCAGAGGTCTGTCAAATCTACTTTCTCTAAAATTCTATTCATATCTTTAACTTCTTTCTTGTTTATTTTAAGGTTAGATTTATCAAGTTCAGAGAAAGCGATGCTGAAATCCCCCACTAGTATAATTTAGCTTTCTATATCTTCCTCTAACTCCTTTAACATCTCCTCTAAGAATTTGGCTGTTATACCAGTTGGTGCACATATATTTATTCATGATATTTCTCCATTGTCAGTAGTACCTCTTAGCAGGATATTGTTTCCTACCTAATCTTTTTAAATTAGATCTGTGTTTTCCTTTTGCTTTGTCTGAAATTAGGATTGCTACCCCTGCTTTTTTGTAGTTCAATTGAAGCATAATATATTCTACTCCAACCTTTCACTTTTAGCCTTTGTGTATCCCTTTATTTCAGATATGTTTCTTGTAAACAGCATGCTGTAGCATTATGGTTTTTAATCCATTCTGCTATCTGCCGGTTATGATTCCTATCTGTGTCTTTCTCTTCATCCTATTTCTCCTCCATATTTATGCTTTTATTTCTCCCTGCTCCCTTCCTCTCCTCAAAAGTGTCTTGCTTTTGATCACCACCTCCCTGAATACTCCCTCCCCAAAAGTCCTTATATTTTTACCTAGTCTTTTCCCTTATTACTTCTTACCTTCTTTCTAACCACCCCCAAACTCTTCTTTCCCCTTTCCCCTCCTACTTCCTGTAGAGGAAGTTAGATTTCTACTGTCTTTGAAAAAAATCAGGGAATAGTAAATCTTAAACATTTCTATTCTCCCTGCCTTCTTTTCCTCTACTATAATAAGTTTTTTTGTGTGTGTGTGTCTCTTCATGTTAAATCCCTATACTTGTGTTACCATATTCCACTCATTCCTATTCCCTCCTTGAACCCAAACCAATAAGTTGAAACATCATATAATGTTCATCTACATCCCTTCTTTCCCCCCACTCTATACATATGATCGTCTTCTTATGATGTAATTTACCCTTTTCTGCCTCCCATTTTCTCCTTCCATTACAATCCCTTTACAATCATCACATCAGTTAATTTATACCCATACACTCTATTTCTATATATGCCTTCTTAGTGGCATAATACTTATACAATCCTCAAGATTAGCAATTATCATTCTCCCATATAAGGATGGAAACAGTTTGCACTTATTGGATAACAAGTTTGTGTGTGTGTGTGTGTGTGTACATTTGTCTTTGTGTTTTCCCCTGTTTATCTTTTTATGTCTGTCTTGAGTCTTGTATTTGGAGATCAAATTTTTCATTGAGATCTTGTCTTTTCACCAGGAAGGTATGGAAATCCCTTATTTCCTTGAGCCATCTCCTTGTCTGAAAGAGTATGCTCAATTTATTTTTTTTTTAGGGGGGAGGGCAATTGGGGTTAAGTGACTTGCCCAAAGTCACACGGCTAGTTTTTGTGTCAAGTGTCTCAGGCCGGATTTGAACTCACGTCCTCCTAACTCCAGGGTCGGTGCACTATTCACTGCACCACCTAGCCGCCCCGAGTATGCTCAATTTAGCTGGATAGTTGAATCTTGGTTTTAGTTCAAGCTCCTTTGCCTTATGATATATCCTATTCCAATCCCTCCAATCTTTTAATGTAGAAATTGCAAGTTCCTCTGTGATCCTGACTGTAGTTCACCTATATTTTAATTGTTTCTTTCTGACCAGTTGCAGTATGTTCTCCTTGACCTGATAATTATGGAATATGGCTACAATATTCCTTGTAGATTTCAATTTGGGATCTCTTTCAGGAGGTGAATGTCAGATTCTTTCAATGACTATTTTGCCCTCTGGTTCTGGTAACCCAGGGCAGTTTTCCTTGGTTCTGTCTTTGAATATAATGTCTGGGGCTCTTTTTTTCTTCATGACTTTCAGATTGACCAATAATTCTTCAATTATTTATCCTGTATCTATTTTCCAGATCAGTTGTTTTTCCAATGAAATATTTTATATTTCATTTTATTTTTTCATTCTTTAGATTTTGGTTTACTGATTATTTTAAAATAAATTTACTTATTTTTAGTTTTCAGCATTCATTTCCACAAGATTTTAGGTTACAAGTTTTTCTCTCCCCTTCTTTCCCTTAACCTCACTCCAAAATAGCAACCCTACTGAATACTCCTTCCCCAAATCTGTTCTCTTTTATATCCTATCCCTTCACTCCTGTAACTTTCTAGTCAGGCAAGATTGGTTGCTATACCGCTGTACCTGTCTATGAAAAAGTTGCTAGTAAAAAACAGTTTTTAATATTTGTTTTTAAAATTTGAGTTCCAGACTTTTTTCTCCTTCTTCCCTTCTCACCCACCCTCACTGGAAAGATAAGCAATTCGATATAGATTGTACATGTTTAGTTGCCCAAATCATTTTGATCTTAGTTATATTGTGAAAGACTAACTATACTTCCCCCCATCCTATTCCACCCCTATTTGTTCTGTGTTCTCCTTTGACCCTATCCGTTTTTAAACAAATGTTTACTTCCATCTAACCTCTCACCCAATCTATCCTTCCTTCTTTCCTACCCCCCTGCCCTAGCCTTATTCCCAACCCCTCTATTTTCTTGTATGATAAGATACCCAATTCAGTGTGTATGTTATTCCCTCCTTAGTCCAAATTAAATGAGAATAAGGTTGCCCCATTCCCTTTAACCTTCTTGCTCTTCTCCTCCATTGTAAGAGTTTTCTCTTGCCTTTTATATGAGATAATTTTCCCTAATCTATTGCTCCCTTTATTCTTCTCCCAACAAATTATTTTCTCACTTCTTAATTTTATTTTTTAGATATCATCCCTTTATATTCAACCCATCCTGTGACTTCTGTCTGTGTATATATGAACATACAAATGCCTACAGTCACATATATGTTTATATGTGCATACATCCTACAATACACACATATAAATTTATGTATACATATTTATACATATCTATTCCCTCCACCTATCCTCATACTGAGAAAATTGTTATGAGTTTCTATGTTGCAATGTAAATAGTTCAACTTTAATAAGTTCCTTATGATTTCTTTTTCCTGTTTAGTATCTTATATTTATCTTGCTTCTTGTATTTGAAAGTCAATCTTTCTGTCCAGCTCAGGTTTTTTTTCCTCAAGAAATGATTGAAAATGATCGAAAAATCCTCCATTTCATTGAATGACTATATTTTTCCTGGTTACATTATCTTCAGCTTTGCTGGGTAGGTGATTCTTGGTTTTAGGCCTAGCTCTATTGACCTCCAGAATATCATATTCTAAGCCTTTCAATGCCTTAATGTAGAAGCTACTTGGTCTTGTGTTATTCTGATTGTGTTTCTGCAATACTAAAATTGTTTTTTCCTGACTGCTTGCAGAATTTTCTCCTTGATCTGGGTACTCTGGAAATTGCCTATAATATTCCTAGGAATTTTTCTTTTGGTGATCATTTTCAAGAGGTGATCAGTGAATCCTTTCAATTTCTATTTTGCCCTCTTGTTCTAGAATATTAGGGCAATTTTGTTTGATAATTTCTTGAAAGATGGTGTCTAGACTCTTTTTTGATTATAGCTTTCAGATAGACCAATTATTTTTAAATTATCTCTCCTGGATCTATTTTCCAGGTCAGTGGTCTTTCCAATGAGATATTTCCCATTGCTTTCCATTTTGTTTTCATTTGTTTAGGTCTGTTTAATAGTATCTTGACTTCTCATAATGCCATTTGCTTCCATTTGCTCCACTCTAATTCAGAAGTAATTATTCTCTTCAGTGAGTTTTTGAAATTCATTTTCCATCTGGCCAATTTTGCTTTTTAACCATTCTTCTCTTCATTAGCTTTTTGGGTCTATTTGCCATTTGAGTTAGTTTATTTTTTAATGTGTTATTTTTTTCTGTATTTTTTGTTTGTGTTTGTCTTCTTTAGCAGGCTCTTGACTCACTTTTCATTATTTTCTTGCATCATTCTCATTTTTCTTGCTAATTTTTTTTCTCTACTTCCCTTACTTGATTTTCAAAATCTTTCTCGAGCTCATCCATGGCATGTACACAGTTCATATTTTTCTTGGACGCTTTCAGTGCAGGAGTTCTTACTTTGATGTCTTCGTCCCACTCCATGACTTGATCCTTTTTGTCCCCTCAAAAGCATTCTATCATCTGTTTGTGCTGCCATTGCTTGCTCATATTGGCAGCCAATTACTTGACTTTTGAGCTCTTTGCCATCATAGAACTCTGCTTCCACAATGGAGAGAGTCATGCTCCAGATTGTAGGGCTTTTGCAGCTTCCACAAATATTAGACTGGCACCTTCTCTACAGCCCTTATGTGCTCTGGCTTACTGGTAACACACCCTAGGACCATGACCCAAGACAATGATCTGGATCCAAGCAGGTCAAAGCAAGAGCGATTACCCTCTGAATGGTTCCTTCGTCCGCCTACCTTCTGCAGGCTGTGAGCTCTGGAAACAGCCATGTAGGAGCAGCTGCAGCCACTGTGCCTCCTCTGCTTGTTACTCTGGGCACAGCAACTGGACCATGCTCCCTCTGTTTGAGCAATGTTCTGCAGTGACGTTTTACTTTGTCTTTGCCATTTGTAGATTGAGAAGTCTGGAAACCATTACAGCTGCTGGTGATTTACTCTCATGAAGTTTGCTCCAGCTGTGGCTGGACAGTCCACCCTAGGGTTAAAACCATAGCTCAGGTGAACTGTTTGGTTCTCAGTGCAATGGGGGTAGAACCTTCCTGCTGGCCTGCAGGGTTGCCTTCAGTGGAATATTTGTTCCTCTCTCTGTCCTTTTGTGGGTTCTGTAACTCAAAAGTTTGTTTAGAGTCATTTTTTACATGAATTGGAGGAGGTGGAAGCCAGAGCCACATGGAAGTCCTGTTTCTACTCTGCCATCTTGGCTCTACCTCCTCTTGGTTCACTGATTCTTGATATCTCATGGTGTCATTCACTTCAGCTTCTCTACTTCTAATTTATGAAGAATTATACCCCTCAGTTAGTTTTTGAACCTCCTTTGCCATTTTGTCAGTTTTTACTTTCAAGGATTCATTTTCTCCACTGAGGTTATGAACTTTCTTCTTCATTTGGGTAATTGTATTTTTTTTTTGCTTTTTGGAGGGCAGTTGGGGGTGAAGTGACTTGCCCGAGTTCACATGGCTAGTTTTTGTGTTAAATATATGAGGCCGGATTTGAACTCAGGTTCTCCTGACTCCAGGGCTAGTGCTCTACTCACTACACTACCTAGCCGCCCCCGGTAATTGTATTTTGTAAGGAGTTATTCTCTTCAGTAAATTTTTCCCCATTTTTCCAGTTGTATTTTTAAAACAATTGGTCTGTTTCTCTTCTACTTCTTTAATTTTGATTTTAAAATCTTTCTTGATTTCTTCATTGAACTTAGTTCATACTCTTTTGAGGTTTCAGATGTGGGTGTAATGTTAATGCTAACCTCTTCTGAATATGAACCTTGCTTTCGATTCACCATAATAGGATTCTAAATATTGTTTTTCAAATTTGTTTTTGGTCTGTTGTGGGTGCTTATATCCTTTCTTTATAAGTTGGATCTGTTTCTGGGGCACAGAGGGCTCTTACCCATACTTCTTATGCTGGAAGTTAGGGGCCTGGTTATTTGTTTTATGTGCTGTGCCTTCTGAGTGCCCAGACTGAGGTGAATACCAGGATTTCTGGCATTTCCCTGGAATTACACTGAAGCTCCCAGTGTGAAGGGTGGGTGAGGAATGGTCTGGCCACTTCAGGATTCTGTCTCTGCACCCCTGGAGTACAGCTCAGGAAAGCTTAGCCTTTAGTTGCCACACCCTGTTGGTGTCTTTCAATTCCCTTTGTTGTACAAAGGCACACCTGGTGTTCTGGTG
>JAQQSW010015021.1:0-11977 GCA_028646575.1 Pseudocheirus occidentalis | reverse complement strand
TAACTTTTCTGCTTTGTTGAGCTAGAATTCCATTACAGGACAGTTATGTTAGTAAAAGAATAATAACTTACAAGCTATCTTGTTTTATGGTTAAAAATGTAAAGGAAGGCTGACTAATCTGGATAATGGGTTTGGGAAATTTGGAAAGACAGATAAAGCTATGATTAGAAATATAAGAAGATTTGGGGACAAACGGGGTTTATCCATGCCCTTCCTGTCTCCAGACAGTTGATATCAGTTTTAAAAGGGTATAAGTATGTTGAGAGTGTTAGGAAGTATTTTTAGAAAGCAGAAAGATTTATAACTTGATTTTATAATTAATGGTCCAATCAAATTTTAGATGGCTTTCTCTTAAGGATACCAGTCTATATGAATTTGCTATTTAAGAATTTTGCAAAGTTACTATTATTTTAAGCCTTGATTAGAGTAATAGTTGTCATAAAGGCCAATAACAAAATGGCATGGGCTACTGACTTAAAACTGCTAAAGGTGGATGTCTGTGCCTTGGAAAATTTGGGAAGATAACCTTGGACACTGCCCAGGTGAGATCTTTCTAACTCTATTTCCCAATTAAGCATTTTCTTTCTGAAAAGGAAACCACCACCACCTATTTATACCTAATCCCTGCTTTCAGCACCTGGTGGCTACATGATTGCCTATCAGAGATGGCTCATGCCTGGAATCAACAGAGCTAAGGAATTTTTCATTCTGGTAAGATTTATGACATTGGGCCTCTTTTTCTTTAATAGCAAATTCATGTAGAAGTAATATTTAAGGCCAAATACTGAATGAATAGATGTAGGGATAACATCCTTAAAAAGGGGGAAATGATTAGACTAAGTAAAGGGAAAAGCAAACTTTGAGGAAAGCAACATGATGAAATTGACTTTTCCTTTTCTTTTTTTTTCTTTTGGAGGGCAATTGGGGGTAAGTGACTTGCCCAAGGTCACACAGCTAGTAAGTGTCAAGTGTCTGAGGCCACATTTGAATGCAGATCCTCCTGACTTCAGGCCCAGTGCTCTATTCACTGAGCCACCTAGCTGACCCTTGATTTTTCTAAGAACTATATATAGGTGTATAAGATTGTCTTCCAAAAAAATTTTTTTTCTGTCATGGAAACGCAGATTTTGAGCATGTTTCATAATAAGGTCAAAAGTTTGGATTTTTGCACAAAAATTGTATAAGATAGTAGAAAAAGTGAAATTAATATTACTTTACTAATGCAGCTATCGGATGATTTCAAAGGGCAGATGAATTCATTTTGGATAGAGGTTTACATTTTAAGGATTCCTATACCAAGAGAAGGATTTAGACAAGGATGGAAATGGCCAATAATGAATAAACTGAAAATTCTCTGAAGTTTCAAAAATGTGGAACCAATTTTAAGTGATTGTACTAATTTATATTAAGTCAGAATTAACTGTTAACCTCTAGATCTGAAGCAGAAAAACAGAACTTCTTTTTTGAATTCTATAACTACATGAGGCATCTGAAATTCAAAAAAAAGTACTGTTTAAATGAACATTGGTCACTGAAATATAAGGAATTGATGCTAATTAACCCTGGAAATAATGATTTTGTTAATTTGTATGGTTCATGTGTAAGTTTTCTTGGTTATCTGGATGACATGTAAACTCCCATCCCCAAACTAGTATACTGTGAGCCACTTAAGAAGTTTAATCTGTACCTGACTGAACGTAACTATACAATTTTGTAACTGTGAGGAAAAGTTGATCATATTGTTTGAGCCCTGTGTGGCTAGAAAACTGAACTCTTTGTGATACTGTATGAGTTTAGCCTTGCATGACTGAGAAGCTGAACCATTTCTATGTGCCTTTGGTGTCAAATCGTATATCTCTGGGAGCTCCTGTCAGGCCTGCCTGTCTACTCCAGCTTGTGAATACCCCTGCTTCTGAGTGAACATCTGAGCCAAGGGACCTGAAAAAGATGACATCAGATCTAGATGGCCTTCCTAAGAATCTGGGCCAGGCCAGCACAGGAACTGCTACAGCTTTAACTTATTGTTCTATATTCTCTTTGTGATACCTTGATCCCTCTCACAGCCTGATCCTTTTGCTTGTATTTCAATTGACTTACATATGTGGGGATATCCAACTGTTTAACTATTTTCCTTAGTGTCCCCTACTTCAGGCAGTGATTGGGAAAAAACCTGAATTCACTTAGATAAGGATATTGGAAAAGCTAACAAGAGAGATTTTTTTCATACCTTCTTTGGTCTTAGTACTAAATCTTAACAGATTTGTTCTTGATCAAAAGCAGGGAAATAATAATCATTTAATATCATATTTTAGCTGACATCTGATTTAATCAAACAAACTGTTTTGATTAAAAATACTTCTCCCTCTGTCTGCAGCTTCAAAGATCAGAGGTGAGATTCCCCTTATCTTGGGACTTACACCACAGGAGAGCAATAGTGACATCCTGAGATCATAAAATGTAAATAGACGATGGACTGGTCCTTGTCAATTTACATTTACAACCAAGGAACTCTGTCCACATATGGTA
The DNA here is from genome assembly GCA_028646575.1 of Pseudocheirus occidentalis. Taxonomy (NCBI): domain Eukaryota; kingdom Metazoa; phylum Chordata; class Mammalia; order Diprotodontia; family Pseudocheiridae; genus Pseudocheirus; species Pseudocheirus occidentalis. The sequence goes on along the minus strand of JAQQSW010015021.1, from coordinate 9,451 downwards.
ACAAATGGAAATGATAAAGTTTTGTGACATAGTCATCCTGAACTGGGATGGTTCTGAAATGTATAAAGAGTCTTATGATTTCTCTGTTTATCAGTTAGGACATTAGTCCTGCACTCATTGAGCAAGTAATGCTAGCCTTAAGGGAATAATAAAGAATAAATTCTGTAATTTTTTATATTACTATGTGTTTGTCTCTGTAACCAAACATTTTCGAGTGGTCAGCAACTCCTATTGTTTTACCTCCAGGTTTGAATATAAAATCTTCTGTTTGATATGTAAAACCATTCATAACTTGGCTTCCCTACAATCACAACAATTACAGTGTTCTAATGCCTTGCTCTCCCCCACATATTTTTTGTAATCCTTTGATACTGGTCTCCTTGTTCCTCAAGCAAAATACCTTATCTCCCAATTCTGTGCATTTTTATTGATTCTCTTTCATGCCAGAATGTTCTCCCTTCTCATCTCTGTCTCTCTACTTTTCCAGCTTCCATCAAATCCCTGTAAATGATAACTACTATAGGAAACTTTTCCTCATGAACCTTAAATCTAAGATCTTCCCCCTGTTAAATATTTCCAATCTATCCATCATATACTTTGATTTTACATACTAATTTTCATGCTGTCACCTCAATTTTTGAGTCCCGTGAAACCAGAGAACAGGCTGTACCTTTCTTTGTATCTCTAGCACTTAGCTCAGCTCCTGGTATAAAGGATGTGCTTAATAAATATGTGCTGACTTCACTTGACACTAACCAAGTTGCATTTACTGGCAGAACATGATTTCTTACCTACTGTGTGCACTGCAAAATGTGTGCAACAGATATCCTAACCCAAATAAGACTCAGAGGCTTCTCAAGGTGGGAAGCAAGAAAGAATGATTTATTATGGTCTTGAGAAAGGGCAACCCTTCATCTGACAAGCAGTCAGGGAGGAGAATCAATTTACAAAAGGAAATGGTGAAGTTATACAGCCCTAATGTGGAATTCTCCCCCACTCCCCTTCAGACTGTTTTCTTCCATTGCCTGGAAGTCAGGTGCACAATCATGCCGCCATGGGAAAATGATAATTTTAACTTATGAAACTTTTCTCAGTATGAGGATAGGTGAAGGGAACACAAATGTATATACACATATACATACACATATGTCTATATGGGAGCATTTATATATGCATATGAACACACATATGAGTATGTGTATATATGAGCACATAGAGGGCACAGAATCAATTGAATAGGAAGGGATGATACTTTAAAAGGTGAAATTCTGAGGTGGTAGAGGATTAGAATGATAAGAGACACAGAGAGACAGAATGGGATTTATCATCTGATATAGAAGAAGCTAAGGATAATTGTTACAATGGAGGGGAAGAACAGGAAGGGACAAGGGAAAGGGTCAACCTTCCTTTCATTGAATTTGGCTTAGGGAAGGAATGGCATAAATACTAAATTGGGTATCTTGCTACATAGAAGAGTAGGGGGCATGGGGATGAGAGGTGGGATGATTGAGGAGAGGGCAGGGTGTGGGGAGGGTTTCTGGAAGCACACAATTCTGTAAATGAACAGGGACAGTGACAGGGTAGAGATTTGAACAAGGGGTTAGGGCGAGATAGGAAGAAGGGACATATACAACCAGTCTCTCACAATATGTCCACTGTGTAGATGTTCTGCATAATTACCCATGTACAGCCTGTTTGAATTGCTTATCCTTCCAGTGGGGGTGAGTGACGAGGGAGGAAGGGGAAAAAACTAGAACTTGAAGTTCTACAATCAAATTTTATTTATATATATATATATATACACACACATATATATATACACACATATATATAATATACTTATATGTGTTATATATTTACATATATATATAAATTTATATAAAATTATTTTTAACTACATGCAACTGGGAATTAAGATATACAGGCACTGGGTAGGGAGACCCATCCTGCCTTTCCAGAAAGTCAGAGGGGCAATGGGGGAAGACATAGGAGAGAGCAGATTAGGGGAGGGGCTATTAAGTGAGATCACTGTTTTGGGGTGGTGGGTAGGGGAAAGATGGGGTGAAAATTTGTAACAAATAACGCAGCTGATTTGATTTTTCCGGTATCATTTGGTCAACACATCGTTCATCATGGAAATGAGTGATGTAAACAAGAAAATTAATTCATCAATTAAAAAAATTTTAAAAAACAATATGGGAGATCATATATGTGTATGTTTGTGTGTATATACATATATTTACAACCCATATACGAATGCATGCAAATATTTATGTTACATATGATATGTACGTATATGTATATGTGTGTGTATGAAAAAGACCATCAAGGAGGTACTTTTTAATCATCTAGATGCAGTACTATATGTATCTGAAATAGTGTAGAGGTTGTAAGGGCAGAGAAAATTGGAAAGGTATAAAGGATATGGACAGGCAGAATCAATAATTCTTGCAGTTGATTTGATTTTTCCAGTATCATTTGGTCAACACATCGTTCATCATACATTCCCCTGGTGCTATGTTATGCTCCATTTTTTCCTTTAAAAAGTAGGAACAATTAAGTGTACTCAATCAAAACGAATTTTAACATTAGCCATATTCAAAACTATATTTCTCATTCTGCATTTTAAGGCCATCATGTCTCTGGCAGCAGGTGGACAGCATCATTGGTTCTCTGCTCCAGTTCTTTCTCAAACTTGCTTATTTATTATGTGTTGCAGTCAGCTAAAACCTTCCCTCTACCTCAAGGGCATCTCCACTGTCCTCTTTATGATACTTATGTTTAATTCCTCAGATACTGTAGTGTTACATAATTCAAAGATCATGCTTCACATCTCATCTCATCCAGACATATACCCAGGGCACATTGCCATCTGCCTTACTATTTCTCCACTTCAGCTTTGATCTGCCCTGCCATGATGCTTGAATGATTTTTCACAATGCCTCCCTCCCTTTTTTCTTCTCTCCCTCCCTCTCTCCCTCCTTCCCTCCCTCCTTACCTTCCTCGTTCCTTCCTTCCTTCCTTCCTTCCTTCCTTCCTTCCTTCCTTCCTTCCTTCCTCACTCTCTGTCTCTCTGTCTCTGTCTCTCTCTCTATCTCTGTCTCTGTCTCTCTCTCTCTCTCTCTCTCTCTCTCTCTCTCTCACACACACACACACACACACACACACACAGACACGCACACATACTTAGAAACAAAAACAAAGATTTTTCACCTCCTGTTCTGGCATATCCATCAAATTAATACTGCAATTCTCTATGGGAAAGGAACCAATTGTCTTCCCTATGGATGAATCAACTCACAGTCCATGTTATTCCCCAAATTAATACTTGGTTTCCTTATCACAATTTTCCTAATATGTTGTCTCTTTCATTAGAATATAAGCATCTTGAGGACAGGGGATCTCTCAATTTAGTATTTGCATCCCCAGAACTTTGCACAGTTCCTAACACAAAGTTCTTAAATATCTTTCATGCATTTATTCATAGAATTCAAGTACATAAGATTATAAAATAATTGAATTTACATTTTATTACTTCTCTGAACATAATTGTCATCATATATCTAACTCCTTAACAGCTTATATATAAAAACTTCATATCAAAGAGTGATAGAAAGAATATTCTTTCATGATCCTTACCAGATAATAGTTTTAAGAATATAGATTGTTGAAATATCCTCGAAATCATCTAATTCTTCTCCATTTTTCATTTTGGAGATGAGGAAATTAAAGCCCAGTGAATTAAAGTGACTTTCCAAGGATGGCAAAAGACTTAATAGATGTTAGCCCAGTGCCTTCTGCCTACACATCAAGCATTTCCACTACTAAGTCCCAGATATATAATTAAAATCACCCTCAGATAATTCTGTTTTATTTCATAATTTTAGAAAGTTCTTACAGCCCAGGTCACAACCCATCTTTAATATACTGTCTAAGACTTAGGGAGTTACCTGATATCCAGAAATGTTATGCAATTAACCTATAGTCCTATACTTAGTGAATGTCAGAGGCAATATTTGAATATAGGTCATTTTCACCTATAGTCCAGCTCTTTTCGATTAAACCCTTGTCCTTTTCTGTGTTAAAATAACAAGTAAGGATCTCCATTTAACAGATGCACCTTTCACTAAAGAATGAATATATTTGTAAAATGATCCCCATTTCTCTCTGGACTTCTCAGCAAGTTTTTCATGACTTTAGGGCAACTGAATACATCTACTTGTCACTTGGCTTGAAAAAGGTTTCAGAAGTAAATTTATTGTTCTCCGGATTCAGAGCTGACAGATAACAATGACAGCAATTTTCTAAAAATATTATAGCTTTTACTTCCCTTCTTACACCTTAAAAGGGAAACATTTTTATCTATTTATCTATAGTTAGAAATGGGGAAAAACTTACCTTTTTTCTTAACTTGTAATATTTAGATGTGAAGAATGCTTATGGGTATCTAGATTTATAAGATCCATTGAGCTAATATATTTTGTGTTTATAATATGTCATTAACCAACAGAATTTCTAGAGTTAGGACAAACTTCAGAGATCAAGTAACTCTTGCTATAGGAATCCATATTCATTGATAGAAACATCACTAAAATCTGAAGAAGACAGCCCATTTCCTCTGTGCTCAAATTCAATTGTTAAAAAGTTTGTTTTGTTTGTTTGTTTGCTTTTAATATAGAGAGATCCTTAAACTGTTAAATAAAACAAATAAACAAATGTCCACCCATTGCTCCTAATTCTAACCTCTTGGACAAAGCAGGAAAAAAACAGTCATTAAAATATTTGAAGGCAGCTGTTAAATGCTCCCTAAGGTTATTTTTTTTCCTTAAGGCTACAGATCCTTAGGTCTCTAAACCAGTCCTCTTACTGCATGATTTCCAGTTCATTCACCATCTTGATTGGCCTCTGTATATAGATAATGTGAAATTTTTTTTTCCTGAAAATGTGAAAATGGAAGTGGAGCCAGGATGGTGGAGAAATACTAGAAAGTTACCTGACCTACTCCCATCCCCATTTCCCTCAGAAACAATGTTAAATTAAGCCTCTAAAAGTCTCTGGAGGGACAGGACCTACAAAAAATGGAGTGAAATAATTCTACAATTTGAGATAACTTAGAAGGACTTCAGAAAAGGTGTGTTCCACTTGAGTTAAAAAGGAGCGGAGTCCAGCACAGGTGGTATAAAGGGAAGCCAGCAGGAGGCTCTCGGTCACAGTGCAAATCAGCAGAAAATGTCCCTCTTTTCTGGCTTAGCAGGGCAGTTGCACAGCAGGCCAACTGTGAGGCTTCCAGCCCCAGCACAGAAGGAAAACTACCAGGTCTGGAACCAAGAGAACAACAGGTGTGTAAAGCCAGTCACAAGCCACTCTTCCAAGTACTGCTGCTGTAAATAACTTTAAGGAACTAATCGCATACTATAGTGAGCTCTCTATTTGTCCAGCAATAAAATAAGGCAAAAGATTTAAGGAAATAAAGAACAACATTAATGACAACATAATTTATTCCTAAGATGGCAACATAGCCTTAAACAAAACATATCATTCAGCAAGTTACAATCTCCTCATTCAATACAGAGTTCCCAAGTAAAGTCTTCTTTCTTCTTGACTGGAGGCTAACTCCCCATCATCCTTAAGCCAATCTGCTTAAGGGGTAGCAAAAAGTACTAACACCAAACACCCCTAGGTCACACTAAGTCACAATCTCATCAGTCAATACAAAATACTCAAGCAAAGTTCTCTTTCATCTTGATTCAAGGCTGGCTTCCAACCCCCTCCCCCCCACTTCCTAAGCCCATGGCTCTTTTTCCATGGGCTGACAGCTCTCAGCTCTTGCCTGTATTCACCTGACTCTTGCCTAGACTCACATGTAAGCAAGCTCTCACATCCTGTTTCATACCTCAGCTTACTGCTTCACTTCAAGCTCTTCAAAGTTTCTGTTTCTGGGAAGACAAAACATAACAGAGCTACAATAATATTTACACATATTGCCAGCACTATCATTTCAATTTACTTTCTGTGTAACTAAGTAACACAAATCAACAGATAAGACTTCTGTCTGAGAAATCAAATACAAATCAATTGTAAATCCCAGGACTTCTGCAACAGCAATAAAATCCTCTTTCAGGGCCTCTGTCTAAGAACAACAGATGGGGTGCTTTTGTCTGAGAAAGTAACATCAACATAGACAGAAATACATGTTGCTGAAATCATAAACAATTTCCCTTTCAGTTCTGGTTGGTCCCAGCTCTGCTCAAGTTTTTCTCTGCTCTGTTCCTTCCTGTTTCATCCTTCCTATTCCATCTTTCCAGTTTCACTCTTCTTGTTCAGCTCTTTTGGCAAGATCTTCCCACTTTGGGCTCGATGCTATGATGTTAGGCTTATTAAGGGCAGTGAAGGTTTCCAAACTCCCTTAGTTCTATTAAGGGCAACATAATGCATAAAAATTCTTTTTTTTCCATTTTGGTCAGGTGTTCTTTATTTTATTTTATTCATTTTTATAATTAAATATTTTATTTATTTCCTTGTTTACATCATTCATTTCCATGAAATTTTGAGTTACAAATTTTCTCCTTGTCTTTCCCCTGCCCACAACCACGAAACAGCAATCCCAGTGTAAAGCCCCTGCCCCAATCTGCTCTCTTTTATGTCCTCCTCCAATGCACTTCAAACTTTCTGGTAGGGCAGGGTGGGTCTCCCTACCCCGGTGCCTGTATATCTTAATTCCCAGTTGCATGTAGTTAATAATAATTATTATTATATATTAATAATTTATATAATATATATAAATTATATAATCATATTTTATATGATTATATAAAAATTATATATATATAAATACACACACATATATATATAAACATTTGATTTTAGAACTTTAAATTCTAGATCCTTTTGGTTCCTCCCACCCCCACTGGAAGGACAAACAATTCAATACAGGTTGTAGATGTGTAATTATGCAGGACATCTCCACAGTGGACATTGTGAGAGACTGATTACACATACTGATTCTAAGAAAGACTTTTCATACAATCAAAGGCAAAGCTCGAAGGCACTTGAATATCTGGGAAAAAAAAGTAGCAAAGAAAAATTTGCTTCCCATTACATGGTGCAATAAGGATGATGGGCAAACCACCAGCACCTGAGGCCCTTGTGTAGAAAGTCAATGACCTGGCTGCAAGGTCCTAAGATAAGAAGTTTGGGATAGTCCCTCCTATGCCCCACCATCTGAGTTTAACTTTAAACATCAGGAAAAAAGATAAAAATGTGCAAAAATGAAGAAAAGAGTCCCAACCATAGAAAGATACTACGGTGACAGGGAAGACCAAAACACAAACTTAGAAAAGAAAAGCAAGGTCAAAATACCTATATGTGAAGCTTCAAAGAAAAATATGAATTGACTGCAAGCCCCAAAATCCTTCTTAGAAGAGCTCAAAAAGCATTTAAAAACTCAAATAATAGAGATAGAAGAAAATTGAGCAAAGAAAGAAGAGATATGCCAAAGTTCACAACTTGGAAAAATGAACAGGAAAAAAAATGACTGAAGAAAACAATTCCCTAATAATTTCAATTTTCTAAATGAAAGAAAAATCTGCTGAAGAAAGCCACTCTTCGAGAAGTAGAATAGACAAAATGGAAAAGGAGATACCAAAGCCAACTGAAGAAAATGATTACTTACAAATTAGAATTGGATGAGGTGAAGTTAATAAGTATATGAGACATTAAGAATCACTCAAACCCCAAGCACAACATAAACAAAAAAAGAGGTTAAGGAGTTGAATAGAATTTCAGAAAAGTTAAATATGATAGGCCTCTGGAGGAAACTAAAAGAGGATAAAATGATGTTATGTAGGCATAATGGGGACCAAAGGATTTAGAGATGAATGGGACTTTACAGGCCACGTACTCCATCATTCTATTTTTTATAAATGAATAACACTGTAATGTCATGCATGAGCAGCTTTCTAGAAGAATGTTACTGTGAATAGCTTTTAAGGTTCTGATTACACAGTATAGTGAACACTCTATTCCATAACAAATCAAAGCAGAACATTCACAGAAAGTCAAGGTAAAACATTCACAACATTACAACTTACCACAGAAAATCACAATATAATATTGCAACAGCTTTTCATTAAAATGGCCACATAATTTTCACCAAAGTGTTCACAATATTTAGAACAAAGAATAATAGTGTAATATCCATAAGGAGGTCTGATTCCTTACTCAGTCATTCAGTCATCTCAAAGTACAACAGTCAAAGAATTCCACTCATTGGGCAACTAAGTAAACTGAATCAGCACTTATTCAGCAATCAATTACTAAGTATGTTTAATCAATAAGCACAATCATCAGAAAATACACAAACCCTCCACCCCCAGGTCACTAGTAAATCATGTTATCATCACAGCATTCAATACCCAAAGAGAGGTCTTTTGTTCATCTTGACATGAAACAATTTCTCAGGAATCTCTGTTCCTAGCAATATAAAGCTTAACAAAGCCACAACAAAGATGGTGGCATAGAAGCAGCAAAGTTTTGCAGCTCCCACACAGTCACCTTAAATACACATAAAATATGACTCTAAAAAAATTTTAGGGCTCCAAAACTTACAAAAATACAGGAAACACATCTCTTGCTGAGGACAGCTTGGCAGGTGGAGCTCATCGCAGCAGGCTGGGAGCCAAAACCAGCCCAGCCTGAAATCATGGCCTGGCCCCAAGGTGGTCAGGAGGAGCCGCAGCTGGAGTCCTCAGGAGAGTGGATCTGTGGCATCTGGTGCAGTCCCCACATTTATCAAGCCAGAAGAAATAAGGCTAAGAGAAAGGTAAGTGGAATTTGGCTTAATTTGGGGGAGAAAAATGTCTGGTCAAACTGCTCCAAGGGCAAGGAAGCACCGGGAAGGGGCAGGAACAACTGCAAGCAGCAACTGCCTCCACTGGGCTGCTTCAGAGCTCCTGGTCTGCAAATAGCAAGAGGGTCAAGACAATTCATCAGGGCCAAGGTCTCTTGCTTGAGCGACCTGGATCCAGATCATGGTCTTGGGTGGTGGTCCTGGGGTGCACTCTTTGTGAGCCAAAGCTTGTGGGTGCTGCAGCACCCCCCTAAGAGCTCTGGCAGCTGTGAAAACACCAGTTATTTGGGACAGAGCTTTCCCCCCTGGAAGCAGAGTTCCACTGAGCTAAAAACTCAAGCAATTAATTGACTGGCCAACATGAGGAAAAGGAAGCAAAGTAAGCACAGCAATAAAACTCTAGAATCATTTTGGGGGTACAAAAAAGATCAAAGCATGGAATGGGAGGAAGACAACACAGTCAGAACTCCCACACCAAATGCTTGCAAGAAACTTGAAGATTGCCTACAAGCCATAGATCACCTTAAAAAGGACTTTGAAAACCAAATAAGAGAAGTGGATGAAAAATTGGGAAGAGAAATGAGAATGATGCAAGAAAATCAT
>JAQQSW010015020.1:0-11978 GCA_028646575.1 Pseudocheirus occidentalis | reverse complement strand
TTACTAGCCATGTGACCTTGGGCAAGTCACTTAACCCCCCTCCACCTCCAAAAAAAGCAAAAAACAAAAAAACAAAAACAAAAGAAATTGTTAGTGGACAGTTGTAGTGACTAGCAGGACCTCCCCTGTCAGTGTCACATACTGTGCGTGCACCTAGCACCTAGTATGCTCTGTATTATCCATAGATTACCATCCAAACCTCTCAGACAGCCGGGAACTCCCTAGATCTGAGAAGGTAAAGACAGTAAACAGTACTTCCCTCATTTACAAAAAAAAAAGGAGATTGTAGGATTTAGACCCAGAAGGGAACTTAGATTTAGTTCTACTTCCCCCCCGCACCCCTGCCTCCTTGTTTTACAGATTGGGAAACTGAGTCCCAGAGAGAGAAATTTATTTGTCCTTGAGGCCACATGGAGATTAAAGTAACAAACTCAAAATTTGAACCTGGGTCTTCTGCCTCAAGTGCTCTGCTTTCCAGAAGACCTGGGGCTGCTTAGCAACCTATGGCCAGCCCTGGCCACCTCCCTTAGAGCCCAGGGGCCCCTACAGACCTTGCTTGGCCTGTGCTTTTTTCTGCTTCTCCTCTTCCAGGGCTTTCATCTTGGCATCATATTCGTCAGCCAGGGCCTTCCACTCCTTCCGGTTGTTGGTGATGCCATCCAGCATGGGGGTGATCTGCTCATGAAACCGGGAAAATTCCTGGGAGAGAAGATGAGGTCTCTGTCACCACGGACAAAGGAGCAGCTAGCAGGCAGGTAACACACTCTCCATTATTCCAGCAACGGGAGGGATGGACAACGCTCTTGTTGGAAAGTTCTTCCTTATATCAAGATTTCCCTGCAACTTCCCTCCACTACTCCCAGCTCTGACCTCTGGGGCCAGCCAGAACAAATCTAATCCCTCTTCCCCAAAATAGCTTTCCAAATATTTATAGTGATCATAAGTCTTCTAGCCCAGGGATTTGGTTTGAAGTTCCCTAAATATTCTGATCATTCTTCGCTGGATGCCCTCCCATTTGTCAGTGTTTCTCTTAAAATGTAATACCTAGAACCCACCTCATTGTTCAGCCAAGGAAATGGTCCCAGAAAGGTAAAGTAACTTGCTTAATATCACACAGCAAGTTAATGATGGAACCAAGATTGAAATCCAGGTCTTCTGACTCCTAATCTCTTGCTGCTTTATTACCTCTTCTATTTTCTGTCAATCAGGTCATCCTCCAATTTTCCTACAGTCTCCCTTTGTATTGTTAATGTATTTTTGCTTAATGGGAAGATTTTTCCCATCCATTAATAGGCCCATGTGACCTGCTTAAGTCACATAGAAGCCTAAGTCACATGAGTTTGAGTCGCATGAAGCCTGTGTTAGGAGGAGCTTGCTGAAGGAGTAGAGCAGGAAGGGTAGAGCAGAGCCCAGGGGAAGTTGGTCAGAGTAGTTAGAGCTGAGGGAGAGAGAAGAAGCAAGCAGCAAGCTATTAGTTTGTGGGAAGGCCCTAGCAGCGGGAAGGCTTGGGTACGGTGGTGCCCCCTGCAGTGTTATTATATATAGACTTCTTTGTTGCTATGATGGATTTGCTTTCTGGTGTTTGAACAAATGTTTTGGTTCTGTCTTCCATGTAGAGAATCTGTTATAATTTGTGATTCAGAATTATGCTGGCACATTCACAGCTTCCATAGGCACTGTCATTATCGTGTTGGTGCTATAACTTTATATTATACATATTTGTGTATATATGCTATATCCTTCCTAGTAAAATATAAGCTTTTTGAGGGAAGAGACTGTCATTTTTTACCTTTGTATCCCCAGTGCCCGGGGCATTGCATAAAGGCACTTAATAAACCTTTATTAATTAAACACCTCTACTGATAACCAAGAGCTAGGAGTCCTTTTCAATAAAATTAAGCTGAGGTCTGTAAATTTGTGAATTATCTTAATAAATCATTTATCTTCTTGTAGGATGCTTTGGGCTTCCCATGTAACTAACTATCCCCTAACTATGGACACACAGAATTGTGTGTGTAAAGAGCAAAAAGCCTGACTTCTAGCCTCAAGTCTGCTACTGACTGCTTCCATGGCTTTAATAAACTACCAATACACTCTAAGATTCAATTTTTTCACCTGTAAAATAATGATAATCATATTTAGAGTTATAGAGGGCCTAGAAGTCAGATGGTCATACTCCCTCATCTTATAATTTGATAAAATGAGGCCCAGAAAAGAGAATCTAGGGGTGGCTAGGTGGCACAGTGAATAGAGCACCGGCCCTACAGGCAAGAGGACCTGAGTTCAAATCTGACCTCAGACACTTAACACCTACTAGCTATGTGACCTTGGGCAAGTCACTTAACCCCAATTGCCTTGCCTTACCCCTCCAAAAAAAAAAAAAAGAAGGGAAACCCAAGGATCAAAGTGAGGTAATGATTTGTCCATAGTCGCAGAGTCCAGACTTGAACAGAGGTCTGCTCCTAAATCAAGTGTTATTTCCCTTGTTAATCACAATCAGGAAGTCAGGCAATTCATCTGTGGGGCAGAAAGGCAGCAGCTATTGCTAAGAGCCTTAGCAGGGACACCAGCTTTCTTATTCTCTAGATCAGGGATCCTTAACCTTTTTATGTATCATGGACCCCTTTAGCAATCTGGCAAAGTTAATGGACCTTTTCCAAGAATACTCTTTTTCTTAGAAGCATAAAAGAAAAAAAAATACATATATATATATATATACCTACATATATATCTATATCTATGTGTGCATGTGTGTGTGTGTGTATAAACATACACACACATGTAAAATTACAAAGGAGACCAATTAAATTGAAATAAAGTTAGCAAGGTACTGAAGAAATAGACCTTAGTTCAGAGTTCCTGTTAGGGCAGCCTATTGGCTAAAAGTAGGCCTGACTTCTCATGTTTCTCTACTGGCCCTCGCACAGAGCCTCTGATGGCTGTCTGGAAGAAGAGCCAAATTAGCCCTCTCTGTGGTTGAGCCCCTGAGCTCTGGAAATGCCGATTGCCTGGGTGGCCTTCACCACATGTACGTATCTATGTTACCCTATGCGGTTCATGTCTCCTGGTTGAGTCACTGAGTGGAGTTGACTGCAAGCCACTTTTTGCAAGACACGGGCTTACTCTAAAGAGTTTAGGCCATGAGGATTCCCTGATGCAAAGTCAGCATGATTGAATTCTTCATTACATATTGTAAGCCCTTCGATGTGGGCTTCTTGGCCTGTGTTAGGGGCTGTGGGGCCCCCACACCTTCCCCACAGCCCTGGGACACGTGTGAAAGCAACTGGAAAGTTATGAAGAAAGCCTTTTTCTTCTGAGTGTTTGGGAGCAGGGTGATGTGAGGGGGACCAAGTGTGTGTTCCTAGAAAACAGACTACGGGACAGATGAAGGTCACACCCACCTTGTAAACAAAGGTGCAGACGAAGTCAATGAAACCAACTTGCAGCTTGGGGAGCTCGTCTGCTTTATTCCTGTCCATCATGGGCTGTCAGCAGAGGGTGGAGAAAAAAAGGGCAGAGTGCATTATTCCTTCTCAATCCCAGAACTAAGGTAGACTGTCTCAGGAGGTAGCCCTTCTCCCAACTGGCACTTCATGGGACTTTGTATTCACAAACTCACCAGAGGACAAAAAAACCCAAACAGTTATGGAATGTTTTGCCTACACTGTCAGATGGGGAAGGTTCAGTTGGAGATGGTTGCTATAGATGAATGCGGAAATGATTATGATATTAAAAATAAATAAATAACATTTTTTGAAATCTGAAGAATTCTAAAAACATCAACAGTACAATTATGCTGCTGTGGCAAAGGACATTCTTGCCTTTAACTTTCCTCTGTCCAAACTGAATAACAGAAGCAGAAGGTAGATGGCCTCAGTCCTAGGACCCTGCTGATGTGGGTTATCAGAAACTACCCCTTATGCTCCCTAGGACAGGAACACTTTGGAACCCCTTTATAATAGAAACACAGTACTGAATGGATCCTTGTGGAATGACTGGATCTACATTCATCTTCCTTTTCAGAACACAGGCTAACCTCTAAGTGGCTTTGGAGGTTCTGCTTCTAGTCCAATAGAAATAGGGACAGATCTAAGGGTTCAAGGGAGGCATGTTAAGACTTACATAGGACAAAACAAGAGGGTAGAATTTAGAGCTGGGAGAGACCTTAGCCCTTTGGTAAATTACTCAACTTTTCTTGAATCTGTTTCCCCATCTATAAAATATACATAGTAGGATTTAGAGCTAAAATGAGCCTTCGAGGGCATCTAGTATAACCCCCTTATTTTAGGTATTAGATAATTGAGGCCCAAAGATTTCAAGAGAATTACCTAGGATCACCCTGGTAATGGCAGAGCTGGGATTTGAGTCCAGGTCTTCATTTCAGTCTGCCATTTTTTTCCACCATACCACCTCTAACACTGGGCTCCTTCATATTTTATAAGAAACTTGAAGTCAATTGTCTTTTGCATCCGAGGCTAAGACTTGAACTTGGGTCTTTCTTCCTCAAAGGGCAGCACTCTATACCCTAGACTTCCTAGCTTCCTATTTTCCAAAAGGATGAGTTCCAATTTCTACTCACAATAGGGTTCTGCTGGAGCACAGTTCTCTCCAGATCTCCTTGTTCCCAGAATTCAGCAGCCACCAAAAGAGCCACCTGCCAACAATAAAAGGGTAAACACTTCAAATCATCCTACAGAAGAGCCCCTACAGCCGAGGTTTTTGAGGCCAAAGAGAGGCATGGCATGCACTTTCTGTGGATGGCATCCACCATGTAAGAATTATTCAACTGAGATTCTTTAAAGGGTGGACAGTAGTTGCAAATACTGTCTCAGCTTTGAACTTAACAGGGAGTCAGGATGGGATCCCCCAAACCTCTGAGAAAACAGCAACCCCCTCCCAAAGGGAATGTAGGTTTATATGTACCTTGCTCTGAACCTCCCAGGGCTTGGTTATAGCAGACAGGTCACAGGCGGTCATCATCATTGCCCTGGGGACACAAGACACTCATTAATAGCCAACTAGCAAGGAGGTGATAGGCTGGGGTCAACCTTTTGGTTCTAAAACAGAAGCTGATGCAGAATTCCCTGAGCCTTAAATTAAGTGCCTCTTGTGAGCAAGGCACCAGTGGGCAATGAGGCAATGGGGAAATAAGACACTGGCCCTGCCCTCATGAAGTTTACAGTCTGCTATAGAGGAAAAAATATAATGACAATAGCTAGCACTTATTTAATTATTTGCCAGGCCCTGTGTTTATGAGGCCACTTTACAATTACTATCTTATTTTATTATAAAAATCCTAGGAGGTAGGTGCTATTACATCCTCATTTTATAGATGAGGAAACTGAGGCAAACAGAGGTTAAGTGACTTGCCCAGGATCACACAGCTAGTAAGTATTTGAGGTCAGATTTGAACTCAGGTCTTCTTGACTCTAGGCCCAGGCCCCTGGGCCACCCAGCTGCACCAATATGTGTACAGGTAAGTAAAATGCAAAGGTTGAGTGTGATATGAGGGAAAGGAAAGATCCATACAAAGTGCTCCATGACAATTTAAGGAGGAATAGATTTCTTTCACCTAGGCAATGGTTCTCACCTTTCCTAATGTTGTGACCCTTTAATACTCATATGTGGGCACACTCGCCTGGAGACAGATAGAGGAGCAGTGTCTCGTTTCCTTAGACCATCGGAAATACGTGTTTTCCCATGGTCTTAGGCGACCCCTGTAAAACGGCTGTTTGACCCCCAAAGGGCTTGTGACCCACAGGTTGGGAATCGTTGATCTAGGGGTAAATGGCTGGGCTGGGTGGGAAAGAGGGACCGAGGGGATATGTTTCAGGGAAGACTTCAGAAAGGAGGTGACACCTGAATTGCCATAAAGAAAAGGGTGGGGAGAGATTTCAATGGGTAGAAATTAGGAGAGAGTGAATTTCAGACAAAGATTAGGATTTGCAGTGAATGTATCAGATGACTTCCAGAATCTGTAAGGGACAGATGCATAAAAGTATAGTGGGAACATTGGAGCCCATTGTTTACCAATAGACATAACTTCCCCAAGTGTATCTCTTTTGAGGACTTTATTCCTGCCGTTTCCTTAGAGAGAGAAAAAAGGAAGAAAAGCTTTGCAAACTTTTGAATCAGAAGGTGCACGAGAAGATGGGAGTCTGTGGATGCAATAGAATTAGGCTGCTGTCACCTGCCCCACGCACCCTGAGCCACTTCAAATGAAGGCTGAATCCTCAAGGAGGGGGAGGGGAACTGTACCAGAAGTGAGACTGGGCTCTAGGGCCCTGGAAACAGCTTCACTGGAGAGAGAGTGAAGGATAGAGAGAGACTAATCCCAGCAGAAGTTAAGTCATGGAAAGCCATTGCCTTGGAGGTGGGGGCAAAGCCAGAATGATGAGGACTGTACTGTAGGGCTGAGAGAAAGGTATCTGGGAAGATGATGATTTGTCTGAACTGAATCAGAGGGGCAGATCTAAAATAAGCACCCCATTTTTCCTCTCTGCTTTCCCCTCTCAGGGAGAACAGGTATTTGTTCCAAAGCTAATCTCTTGTTGTCTTTAAAATTAATTTTTTTCATTTCTATTCACTTAGTCTCTAACAACCAGTATTAAGATAAAAATGTGGTTAGCCATTGCATTGCTGGCTTGTATATGTTTTACTTGTTCAAAAGCATCTTAGAGGAAGAAGTTACAATTGACACAAATTGTCATTTTCTACACCACTACTGCTAGAAATTATTATGCCCTCCCCAGCAGAAAAATAGTCAAATAGCGTACAATTTCCAACAGAGAAAATATAAATAGCAAGCTTATTTATTGTGTTCACAACAACCCTATTAGGCAGGTGATGTTATTATTTCTATTTTGTAGGTGAGGAAACTGACATTGAGTGGGGTTACGTGACTTTCCAATGCTTATGGCTTACACAGTGAGAGAAAGATGTAGGCAACTCTATACCACAATGCATATATTCATCAGAAACAGAGATGAGACAGAGATTCTCTAATAGTTGGGACGCTTCCTGGCACGGAATCTCAAGAAGAATAAAATATTTTCTTGATTCATATTTTTACAGCTTTCTCAAAGCGGAGAAATATAAGTGAATGGGGCCTCTTCAGAACATAGACTGAGCTTAGCAAATTGGTGGAGACCTGATATTGCAGACATTTTTCCCTTTCTCATTGTTCTTCCTGTGTCAGGATTAAATGGGAATTCATCCCCCAGTGGGACCTTGTTGACTAAAGAGAAAGCCAGGACCCTAAGAGAAGACCTGAGGACTACTGAAACTGTCTTGATGTAGGAGTAACTAACTAGTTCTCCTACTCATCATCTTTTACCTCCATTCTTCCCATTCACCATAATGGCTATTACAGATTTATTCATTCCTCCTCAAGTCTCCCATGGCACCCTCTTTTCTCCACTCTCAGTTGAGAACCTTGCCTTATACTTCACCAAAAGAAAATTGAGGCCACCCACCAAGAGCTGGATTCTTTCCTCATCTTGTATCACTCCAATATCTTCTCCCTTTATCTCTTCCTTTATCCATATCTCCCATGAGCAGGTTGTCCTCTTTGCCAAGGTGAACCCCTCTACATGCCCAAGGATCTCATTCCATCCATCTTCTCCAGCAGATTGTCCCCTCAATAATCTTCACTCTCACTAATCTTTCATCTCTGTCAACTAGCTGCTTTTGTGCTGCCTACAAACACAATCGCATCTCTCTTATCCTTAAGAACACTCACTTGATCTCACCATTTCCAATATCTCTCATTCCTTTCATGGCTAAACTCTTTCAGAAAGTCGTCTCCAATAGGTGCTTCCATGTCCCCTGCTCTCACTCTCTTCTGAAGTTTCTGAAGTCTGATTTGTGATCTCATCATTTCACTCCTCTTGCTCTTGCCAAACCAGCCATCTTTTTGTTGTCAAATCTAGTTCTTTTCTCAGCGCTCATCTTTCTTGATTTCTCTGCAGACTTTGACATTCTCTCTCCCTCTCTCTCTCTCTCTCTCTCTCTCTCTGTCTCTCTGTCTCTGTCTCTGTCTCTCTGTCTCTCTCTCTCTCTCTCTCTCTCACACACACACACACACACACACACACACACACACACACACACACACACACCATTCTCCCATGTATTCTCCCATTTTTAGGTTTCTGAGACACTCCTCTCTCCTGATTCTCTGGTCTGAGCACCTCTTCAGACTGTCCTTTGGTGGATGTCATCCAGGTCATGCCCATTGACTCTGGCTGTTTTCCAAAGGTCTGAGCTAGGCCCTCTTCTCTCAGAGAGATACTATCTCACTTGGTGATCTCATCAGCTTCCTGGGTTCAGTTGTCATCTCTAGGCAGATAATTCTCAAATCAATCCTTCCTTTTTTCAAACTTCCCCATTACTTCTGAGGCTACAATCATCCTCCTAGGCACCCTGGTTCTTAACTTTGGGCCATATATCCAATCTGTTGCCAAGTCTGACTATGTCCACCCCCTCCCCCCAATATATTCCACTGGATCCCTATTACTTCCAGGATCAAATATAAAATCCTCTATTTGCCTTTTAACACAACCTCGCCTCTTCCATCCTTTCCAGTTTTCTTACCATTTATTCCACTCTACTTAATCTATAATCCATCCCTATGATAGTACATCTCCTGACTCCATGCCTTTGTCCTGGCTTTCCTCCATGCATGGAATGTTCCCCTCCTGGTCTATGGTTTCCCTTGGCTCCCTCAGCATCTCAGTTCAAATCTTGCCTTTTGTCAAAAGCTTTTCCCACTCTCCTCCCCCCCCCCAACTATTAATCTCTACCATCTAAGATTAACTAGTGAAAGAAAGAAATGGAGGAAGGAAGGAAGGAAGGAAGGAAGGAAGGAAGGAAGGAAGGAAGGAAGGAAGGAAGGAAGGAAGGAAGTGAAACAAAGAGAAAAAGTCTGAGGCTAAGACACTAGGTATGTGACCCTGGGCAAGTCACTTAACCCTGTTTGCCTCAGGTTGCTCATCTGTAAAAATGAGCTGGAGAAGGAAATAACAAACCACTCCAGTATTCTTGCCAAGAAAACCCCAAATGAAGTCACAAAGAGCTGAACCTAATGGAAATGACTCCACAAAAACAAAATAGTTGTTTCTACAACTGAATTTGTCAGTAATTAAGAATCTCATCTTCTTATGATGCCTGTTAGGTCATCCAGAACTATTATCGCCTCCATTCACATCCCCATCCCACCTCCAAAATCCGTTCTTCCCAAACAGAAATGCTGCCACAAGCTCAGCTTTACCTGATTCAGTGCACTGTCCTTAGAACTGGTTCTTATAACTTTGACTGTGTGTGGGAGAGGAGAACGTTGAGGTAGGAGGGGTGATACTTTCAACCCCAGACCAGAAAACATACATTTATCACTACTGCAAAAGGAAGAAAATCTTTGGCCAAGTCCTTGACAGAGGGCTCTCAGCTATGAAAATTCTACCTACTGTATGCAAGAGGACATCATGGAAGGGGAAGGTTGGAGACCCACCACCAGAGGGAGCCAGAGGCCACAACAGCGGGAGGAGGAAGGGCGAGCATTCGCCAAAGTCTTAGCCAGCTTTCTATTTAACTAATTACTTTTTTTCCTTTTTATTTATTAATTTATTTTAAAGTTAACTACACAAGAAAAGAAAAATAAACATATAAATTTAAATACTAAAATTTAAATACAAAAGAAAAAAAACATTTCCATGTGCACAGCTGAACAGAAGACAGAATTCAAAATATACAGCAATACATTTCCATCACAAGAAAACCTAAATGATAAATACCACACATTTTGTCCCAAGCTGTTTATCTTTTCTTTTGTTCCTTTTAAGTTTTCTTTTGTTCTCTGCTGTTCACTTTTTACATTCTCCCCTTCTTCCTCCTCCCCAGCCTTCCCCAAGAAGGCTATAATTAAGGATAGATTTATTTTTATGTCTATGTCTGTGTCTGTGTCTGTGTCTATATCTATCTATGGAGATATTTATAGATACAGATAGATACATATGTATGCATACAAACACATATATGCATATACATACGTAACTACACTTACATACACATGCATATACTTAGATATTTATAATTATACTCATATATAGACATATGCATTCATATGCATCTATGTAAGATTGTAACTATACCTATTTGGCCTGTTTCTCTGAAGGTGGATAACATCTTCCTTCATAAGTCCAAGTCTTTCCATATTTTTCTAAGTCCACTAACTCATTATTTCCTACATCACAGCAATATTCCAACCTTATATGTCTAATAACTAATTATTCTTCCTAAGCTGGAACTAACACCACCAGTCTCAGTACCCTCTAAATCCAGCATCCTGGAACAGTTTTCCCACTAACTCCTCCCTCTGTTAAGCTCTCCTTTTTCTATATACTCCCAGACTCCACACAACTGGGCAGGCTTCTTATTTCATTCACCAGGACTCTGGCTATTTCCTTATACCACTAAATACTCCAAGTGGAACTGGGAGTCTCTTTCCTTTCTGACTTGTCCAGGAAAGGCAAGGTAAAGCAAGGCATGGTAAGGAACTCCTTCATTCAAGAGGCAACATTGGTCTCCATTTTCCATCCTCAATCCTGCTGACCTTAAGGGGTCGAGTATGAAAATTATTAATTAATCAATAATTTTAAAATCATATTAATACTCACATGACAATTTCCTTCCGAGTCTGTTCCAGCATCATGTACTGGGTCCATTCATGTTCATTCTCAAAAGTTTTAGACTGATCCACAATCTTCTGGAACATTGCCCTTTTTCTGTACAATATGAGAAAACAACAAAGAAGATCATCTTGAAGTGACTGGTGTTTATTCATCCCTTAGATTATAAACTCCTTGAGGGCAGGGACTATCTTTTGCCTCTTTTTGTATTTCCTGTATTTCTCACAGAGCTTGGTATATGTAGTAGGTGCTTGATAAATATATTCTGATTGCTTGATTGATAGTCTCAGGTTGAAGTCCTGTATGGGAAAGGTACTAATCCAGTGGAGCAAAGATTAATTGGAGCGATTGATCAACTGACCTTAGCTCTAAGAAACAGATGGTAGAGATGGGACACTAAGGATGCAGGATGTTTCATACCCTGTCAGATTAACCCTTTGCTGGCTGGATGAACCTAACTGCTTTTTACTGTGTTATACAGGAAGGCTTCAGAATTGAAGGGGGGAAGAGGGAGGGTGCAGAGAGATGTGTATTAAGAAATGACTGTGAGGTCAAAACTAAGGCACCAATAAAACCCTAAAATATCCCCAAAGCAGCGCCATACTGGTGCTGGCTCATATGGATTCCCAAGACTCAATTGTTAGATATTCAGTGTGATCACTTCCACCTTGGAAATCAGCAGATGTTAAAAACTGGGACTTATATATACACCTGAGAAAGAGACTGAGAAAATCTTACACAAGTGAAGCTTATAAGTGTGCTGGGACTGCATTTTTTTTGGAGAGGGGAAGGCCCTTACTATGTGCCAGGAACTGCACTAAGCACTTTTAGGAAACATAATGTCATTTGATCTCATTGTTAAACATTTACCAGAACACCCCTGTGTAACACCATGCACCAGCAGATTCCCAAAAGAATGCTACTGTGAACAGCTTTTAAGGTTTGGATTACACACTAATAGTGAACACTCTGTTTATTCCATTACAAATCAAAGCAAACATTCACAATATAATATTCACATTACATCTTATCACAGAAAGTCACAATATGGTGTTCCTAACAACTTAACATTAGAACGGCCACACAGTTTTCACTACAGTGGCCACAATATTTAGAACAAGGAACAAAAGAAGAATCACCTGATCTCCCTAAGGGGGAAACCCTTCTCACTTAATCATTCAATCAATCAATTCACAATATATCAATTTTCCACTCATGGGGCAACCATTAACTGAATCAGTCACTCATCTAGCAGTCAGTCACTAAGCTAGATTTCCAATTACTAAATATCAT
>JAQQSW010015019.1:0-11978 GCA_028646575.1 Pseudocheirus occidentalis | reverse complement strand
TTGCTCTGTGAGAGCACCTTTAAATGGCCTAGCACCCCACGTGGCAAACTTGAACTTTCAATAAACTTTACTTTTTCCTTGGCTGAGAAGACGTGAGTGGAATTCTTTCAGCAGGACCCGGCATGTTGGCATTTTGGGGTCTCAGGCAGCCCTAACCGTCTTTGGGTTAATTGTATATCAAACCACTGCACAATCAGTTCAATCTGATCATGTTCTCTTCTTCAGACAATTCTCACTACAACTATATCAGTCTCTGTAATAGACTTCACGCAAATTATAATGTTAGAAAGCTTTTCTCCCCTGTGCTAATGGGCACATTCAAGATTCATATACTACATACATACTGTACACTTTGCCTGGTGTTTCACTAACACTATAGTACTTCTCATGTTGCAAACAAATCTGTTATCTGATCTCAGGTTAATAGACCTTAAGCCCCCTATAAACCCAAAAGCTTTTCCTCTGAGGCTCTCTATTAGCTTAACTTTTTTCTAGGCACTGTGCCAATTTCTGGGGATAGAACAGACTGAGAAAAAAGACATTCCAGGCCCTCAAGGAGCTTATATTTTAAGGAGAGAAGAAACACACGAAGGAAAACTGAAAAGTTGGGGTACTCTGGCATAGTTTTGAAGTCTGGAAGCCAGGAACCTGGCCAGAGTAGGGAATTAAGGACAGCCTGGGCCCCTACATTAAATGGAGACTTTAAGAGGAATTCACCAATGGGAAAAATGGGTTTTCCAAAAGGTTTAAGTTGAGAAGGCCCAGGGTTGGTTGTATGATCTAGGGTGAGGAGGCTCCAGGTGCTGTTAAGTTTAGGGTTAGCCTTAAGGCACTATTATATTTTTTTTAGATTCTTCCTACCTATAATAACTTATACTAAGGGATGTGTAATGTGTGTAGGTACTGCCCTACAAGTCCTTCAAGTATGTCCAATTCTATACTGAAAAGGCTTTATCACTTTTTTTGTCCTCCATCAAAATGTTGTCCTACTTTTTACTATAGGGAGTAGAAAACTGAACCTTATCTTCTCTTAAAAGGTGAAGAATTTGGCTTGTGTTCTTTTGGATACCTTGTATTTTTTGTACTTTTTTTAGGATGGGGTTGGGGGGGGGAAGAAGGAAGGCACAAGTACTTTGCTATTCACCAAAATTCAAACTAATAGTCTCATAGAAATTTGCTAAGTTCCCTTCAAGAAGGTCACTACACTCTGATAACAAGTTTGATTTACATGAACATTTCTCTGATGAGGAACTGGAGGTTAGTAAGGTCACCCAGTAAATTCCCACTGGGACAGAATCCCAGGACTCTCAAGTGTAATCTTTAGCATCTTTCTGGAATGTCTTCTTTGGCCTGGATTTGTTATCCTTTTTCCTTCAACATGAATAGCACGCTCATTTCATCACATGGATATTCAAGATTTGACAATACGAGAATTTGTTAGCCCTATTAAATAACCAAATCTCAGAAACTACTAGGCTGTAATCGACCAACAACATGCATATACTCCGGATCAATTAAGGGAAATGTTTCTGGACTTTAATCAGGTCAGAGGGAAGATTCTCCAGTGACTCAATTCACGTTTGTTTAGATTGAACTGTGATGATCTACTTATTGAGATAATAAATTGAGGGGCGGCTAGGTGGCGCAGTGAATAGAGCACCGGCCCTGGAGTCAGGAGTACCTGAGTTCAAATCCGGCCTCAGACACTTAACACAAAAAAACTAGCCGTGTGACCCTGGGCAAGTCACTTAGCCCCAACTGCCCGCCAAAAAGCAAAAAAAAAAAAAAAAAAAAAAAAGATAATAAATTGAAAGAGACAATCTCTTACCATAGAGGCACCCTTCCTAAAGATAACCCTTTACTAGGAGAAAATCAGTCATTAAGCATTTGTTGAATGTCATCCCATTATAATATTATGCATATACTGGATTCTCATTAAATACTTGCTAGGCATTAGCAGAATAAGATTCTAACTATGCTTCTTTTGCTCCCATCAGGTATGTGTACTACATGACTGTTTTACCCATGTAAAATGGTCATTTTTGCCTCTGAGGTTTTCCTCAAGTTATTTCCCCTGATATAAATATTCTTCCTCTTTCCCGCCTCTCCTGCCTCACATCTCTAAATCTTACTCAACTTTTAGGTTCTCATTAAACCCCATTTCTATGAAATGTCTAACTACTCCGACCCACGTTGACCTCTCCCTTCTCTCAACTCTTATTGTACTTGTAGTAGGCCTGGTTAAAGGAAGAAGTTCTCCGAGCTGCTTCCCATGGTCTACGGACCTACAAAACAGCCTTCATTGGTTGAAATTCTCAGGACTCCATTTTTCATGTATGTGAGTGAGTGAGTGAGTGTGTGTGTGTGTGTGTGTGTGTGTGTGTGTGTGTGTGTGTGTGTGTACACAGGGTGATTACACTGTACAGTGAAAATTTTGATTCCTGTGAGAATCATCTGAGAGGCAGAAGCAGCAAGCACGCTGGATCAGTGAGAGAGAGGGGAATGATGTTGGGCTATGATTGTATCCCTATACCAGGAGCCCCCATGGAATGGAATAAGGCAGACAATGAATATGTACTCATTTTCCCACCAACATGTAAGGCTACAGATTGCAGGGGTTATTAACTTGGGTTCCATGAATTTAGTTTTAAAATATTTTGATAAATTTTCCATATAATTCCTTTGTATTCCAAAAAAATTCCTTTGTAATCTGTTTTATTTTATGCATTTAAAAGCATTATTTTAAAAAAGCTTCACCAGACTGCCAAAGGAATCCATGAGATCAGAAAGGTTAAGATCTACTATAGGAGAAGGTTCTGATTTGGGAAATGGATATTTAGCATGTTTCTAATGTCTTGTTTTCTTTTCTATTTCAATGAAATGCCTTAATGGATTCTATGCTGCTGTTCACCTGGGTTTCTATTAGCATGATAATAACTGAATATCTAGAATCCAGTTGACTTTCAAGTTTTTCCATTTCATATGAGGATGGATATGAGGATATGAAGTACACTTACAGAATATACCTCCCTCTCTGTCTCCATCTCTCTCTCTCTCTGTCTTACACACACACACACACACACACATGAACTCAAGTCCATGAAGGGCTATGTAGAACATGGAAAACAAGTGCATAGTGAGTAAATATCATAATTGTATGTGCCCCATAACAATTTGTAGGATTCTGATAGTACGCAATTCATACAGCACTAATATACACGCACAATTCCATAGGATATGTATATAAAATAGATCAGATTATGCACAGAATAGACAAATTAAAAATAAGAAAAAAACAGTTAAATGTAAGACACTGAAATCCGGCTGTCATTGAATATTTATCCTCAAATAGTTTCAATTGTGGTTTCTTTCTACCAAGCTCATTCATCATCTCTGAAGCAGAGGATGTAAGAACAGATAAAAACAACCTGAAGACTCAGTAAAGGAGACTTGACCACTAGCCTATATGACACTTCTTTGCCCTTACTTAACAAGAGTTTGCTAAAACTGGTAAAGCTGGTTTGAAACCCATCTTCCTTATAATGACTCCTATAATTGGATTCATGGAGAACTTTCAGAATTACTCCCATTGCTTTTTATGAGACTGGCACAAGATGAGGCTTTGGTCCGTGGTGCTATGCCAGGATTTCATGATATGATTCTGGGTGCTTGCCAGACTTAGTAATTTCCTAGCCCATCATCTCAGGACTACCTTTTCAGGGCAGACTTTTCTAAGCTGATGGATCTTTTAAAATTATGCAGACATAAGGATTCCTTCTCTCTTCTCCTTCCCTTTCTCCCAGAATTTTATTTTCACTGTGGCCAAAATTAGATAGTAATTGAGGAATAAGAATCTCTTGACTTTATATAGCTCCCTTCTTCAGTGACCTTTTAAGCACTTCAAGAGAACTCCCTTATCATCAGTGTCTTTGTGGGCAGACAGGTTGGGGCTAGGGAAAAGTATTTAGTATATTATGATTATACACCTTTTAGAGCTGAGGAAAATAAGATTTGAATCTATTTAAATCATTTGCTCCAGGTCATCTACCAGAGAGCAAGACCAGGATTAGGGTCCTTTTAAAACAAGAGTCCTTAGGGTGATAGCTGTATGGTCATGCCAAAGAGATGATTTAATTTTGCCTTCACAAATGACAACAAGATTTAGGATTCATAGAAGACCACAAAGACAAGAAAGAAGATGGGTTGCTACTACCAAGTTTGATCTGAGCCCTGAGCTTCACTGGTGGGGTTGAGCCACAGAGAGGGACGGCAAATCTGGCCTGTGATCATAAAAACATGTGAGCACATGGCGCGAACGTAAAGTGCTTGCTGGTGCTATAAAAGATTGAAGCTTTGGGGAAATAGACTGCATTAGACAAGTGGTCATCTCTCCAATTCTCCACACATTACTTTGTGGTGAAGTATTGACCTCCCAGATTTAAATCTTTGCAGATCTCTTAATCTATTTTAGCTCCATGTATTTTAGCATTCCAGAGAATGGAATGACCAGCTCCCCACTGAGTACAGGCTTGGATTCCAAATCAGATCCTACCTAGAAGGGAATTTTACCCCATTCCTACTTCTAACAGATGACACCCTGCAAAGAATATGACAGATTCAGTCTAATGGCAAATGGAATAAGTGATTGCCTAAATGGTGTGCTTTGGAGGTTAGCTACATGAAAAGACCCCCCCACTCATAAGTGTTTCCTGTATTAGCCTTCTGCAGGGAGTGAAATGCAGCCCACTCCTTTAGAAAAAGGCATTAAAAGTTTCTGTTAAAATGCAAATGTTAACTAGAATTGGGCCACACATTAACTTACTGTCACCCATAGCTAGAATTAATTGGCTAGATTAGCTACCTAGCAATCAAACAGGATTCTTAGGGACAAGTAGGATTTGGTTGGGGAAAGGATGAAAGGAAATCAGAAAAGGGGTACTGTCTGGGAGGGCTCTTGCCAGGCCCCCAACTCAGATTTCTAAGGCATCTCAAACATGCTTTTCTGGTGGGAAGTTATATCCAAAAAAGATGAATGAATGAAAACGTATTTATTACAATGGATCAAACACTGTGGATGGAAAAAGAAAACAGAAGTAGAAATAAGAAACAAGTAGAAAAAGTGGGACAGTTGCTTCTCTCAAGGAGCTTATACTCTACATGAGGGAGAAAACACATGAAATGAAAATCCAGTTACAAGGCAGTATGAAAAGACTCAAAAAACCCAAGGATACCATATTGAGGTACATGAAAAGCTCAGAGATCCTCAGGCTGGATGAATGAATTTGATGACAGTGCAGGGAGTGAGCAGGGCCTACTGGGAGGACAAATACTTCCAGGAGGTCTTCTATCACACTAGAAGTAATAAAGTTGGACCTTCCCATCTCTTATAAGAGGGGTGTGTTGTCGAGCAGCCCAGGGGCCAGAAGAGGGGGCAAAGGAAAGTCAAGGAGTAAAGGATCCCCTTGAAAGGTATTCCTGCTTCCCTGCCAAGCCCGACAGGCTCAGCACAACCTGCAGCATGAATTCTTTACAGATCATTTTTCAGTATGTGTTGAGACCTCAGGCAGTTTGGAAGCCTGACCAGCAATATCATTTTCCTATCATCTCCACCCTCACCTACCTAAGGGTAACACTTAAAAGACAAGTAAAACTCTCTACTAAACATAAAGGGAAAAACAACCAGGATCACTCAATCTCTTTGTATTTGTGACGTAACAAAATCCTATTGTATCTTTTTCCTCTCCCTCCAAGCCTTCGTTGCTCTGTGAATGCAGGGGAAACCCTACTTTTCCCTGTTTAAATGTGGGTTTGCTATATTCCCCAGGGTTCTTGGTTACAGCTGTTCCCTACTTGTTTCATGGGAAAGACAGCTTCCCTGTTTTTCTTGTTCTGTTAACAGGACCCCAGAAAGTACAGTCAATATGATGGGCCTAGCATCTGTTGGGTGGCAAGGCCAGCGGGTGAAATGTCCTAATGGCCATGGATCTTAAATGAAATGATTTAATTTATCTGTAGAAAAAGCGTTAACCATATATAGGAAACAATTTACAAAAGTCAATTCGCCTATCTACATACATAGTAAGATAGAATTTTAGTTTAAGAGCACCTTATTTAGAAATCATCTAGTTTAATTCTTGTCCCACCTCTTTTTTTTTTTAAATAAATGGAGAAATTTAGACCTACAGAACTAAAGTGATATACCCTGGTTAATACCCTTTCTTTTTAAAATCTTCATTATCATTGACTGACAGAATATTAAAATTGTAGCGATTGAAGTTACCTTAGGGATCACTGTGTTCAACTAATCTCTTCATGACAGATGAGGATTAATGAGAATTGATACTATATAGAGTACTGGTAGCTAGATAGCGAAGTGGACAGAATGCAGGACTTAGATTTAGGAAGACCTGAGTTCAAATTCTGCCTCAGACACTTATTTAGACCCTGAGTAAGCCATTTAATCTCTCTTTGCCTCAGTTTCCTCATCTATAAAATTGGAATAACAAAAATACCTCTTCCCAGGGTTGTCAGGAGGATCATATTAGTTGACATATATGTAAAGCACTCTATAAAACCTTAAAGTATTATGAAAATGTTAGCTATTGCTTAATCACTATGGTCTTACGCATTCTAAAGAGTTTACATAATGCCCATAATAAACGTGAGGATTAGACTAGACAGTTCTTACCTGCTCTAAAATCTTATGAAAAGTTCAACTTAAATATGTATGTATATGTTTTTCAAAATAATTTAGAGCAGGAGGAAGACTTCGAAATCATTTAAACTAACCTGCCCATTTTACAGATTAATTCAGGTAAGAGGATGTGACTGAGTCCAACAAGCATCTATTAAGTACCTACAGGTGCCAGGCATTGTGTCATGATCCTGGCATTCAAAGAACAGCAAAAGATACTTCCCATCCTCGAGGAGCTCACAATCTGAAGAGGAAGACAACAGGCAAACAAATAACTATGAACAATCTGTGTCCAGGATAATTTGGAGATAACCAAGAGGGAGAAAGTACTACAGGGAAGAGGGGGTGGGAAACACTTCCTGTAGAATATGGGATGTTGTTGCTGTTCATGCTTTGTTTTCCAAGAGGGCCAATGACACAGAAGGGTGATGCCTAGACTGACCCAGGAATTGAAGTGAGCCAGAGGTGCACTCAGTCTAGAGGCAAGAGTGCAGTGGATGAAATGGGATTTTAGTTGGGACTTGAAGGGAGCCAGAGAAAATATAAGGCAGGAATGAGGGGGCACAGCATTCCAGGCATGGGGGACAGTCAGAGAAAATACCAGGAAGGAGAGATGACCAAAGTCACAAAAGCGGTTAGTGCAGCACCAGGATATAAACCCAGGTCATCTGACTCTAAATCCAGTTCTTTTTCCATAATAATACCTCTCTGACTTTACATTTTTTTAGTGAATCAATTTTCATTTTTTAAAAATCACCTCTTTAAAAAAATTACCTCTCTGATTGCCTCTATTCAACACACCTTTCAATATGCTTTGTATGAGCAAATAAACATATGTGAAACAGGAGATGGTAGCCCAGCTTCAATTTCTTTTTCTAGGCTGTTCACAGTTGATAGGGCAAGTTAGTGAACCTTTTCAAACTTTAATACCAAAGACAATGATCGTTGTAGAGATGAGAAGAAAGGGAAAAAAAATATGGCTAAAGAAAAAAATCCAAGATACCTGTTTTTGAAAGGCAGGAGAATATATATAAATGAAAATATCACCATCCATTTATTGTAAAATGCTGACAACATTATTTTGTAAGCATTTTTAAGTGGAATTTGTTAAAGAAGAAGATTGTTAGGAAAAGGAATGGTAATTTTAGGGGAAAATCAGTTTTATATCATTTTGCTTCCTCTTTCTGTGGTCAGAAGGATTCATACTGAATCTCCTAATTCAAACCTAAGTATCTCCAGGAAACTTTGGATGACATATTAAAAGCCCCATCTGTCTCAGTGGATTGAGATGAACATCACAGCCTAGGTTGCCTGAGAATAGGCAGGTGGTCCCTTTTCTTTTCTTTTTGTAGCTAAGATCATTCCTACCTCCCTTTAGTTTTGTGAAGAGAGCTGTAGTATGTGATACACATACTGTATATATCTACATATACAACATATATACATGGGGTGTCCCAAAAGTTTATCTATAAACACATTTATGCATATATATGCGTATACATGTGTGTGCAAAAGTCGGTCATGGGATCACAGCATTTAGAACCAAAAGAATGAAGGAGCAACTGAACGCACAACTGAAGGGGTGACTTTTGCACATTTTCTCCCTCCTCCTCACCTCTCCTCTCCTCTCCTATTAATGTATTTGTATAGATCTGTTAAATTCATTAAGCATTTTAAACATATACTGTGTGCCAGTTGTTGTGACGGGAACACCAAGACAAGAGCGAAAATAGTTCTTGGTTTCAAAGTGACAACATTGGGAAAATGTGCTACTGGAGGAAATGTACTTGTATATGTGCATTTACTTCCATCTGTGTCTCTTGTCAATTAACGAATGAAAAAAAGCATTTTTTGAGCACTTCCGATGGGCCCAGCACTGTGCTAAGTGTTAGGAATATAACTATAAGCAAGCCAGGCAGTGTTTGCCCTCAAATAGCTTACACTTGACAAGGTGAAGACAACACATAGACAGGAGTTAAAATCTGAAGTGGGAGTTGAGGGCATGTGAGTGTTGTCACTGGAGACAGCTAAGAAGTAACATGATGACCTGGTTCCAAATGAGTTAAGATGAGTTCACTTGTCAGAGTCTAGTTGGAAACCAAAGGTCTCAGGGGCTAGCATCTAAGTTTCTCATACAACCTTGAGCAAGTCATACTTTAAAAGACGGTCAGTACTCTTGTACAATTTATATCACAGAGAGGCAGTGTGGCATAATAGATGGAGCGTTGGTCTGGGACTTAGTCCAAGACTTGACTCTGACACCTACTGGCTGTGGATCCATGGAAAAGACAATGGAATTCTCCCTGCCCTCAGGGAATTCTGTAAACTAAAAGTTACTGAATAGTTGCCCATCTGCATCAGTGGAGTTAATTTCCACACCAAGGAGATCCTCATCATATAAATGTGAAGTATTATGAGGCATCATGGTAAAAGCAAAAGGTCACAGGATGTTGGTTGATCTCTGAACAAGCTGACTTATACTTTTGCCTTCTGAAAAACCTTCTGTTTCCCTTCTAGTTTAAATGTGTCTGTTTCTCTTCCTTATAAGCCCAACCAGTCCTGGTCCCTGTCCTATGACACTCTCCCTTCTTTCCTCAGGTAGGACAGGAAAACACTAAAACAAGAATCCATAAGCAGAGAAGCAATGTGGTTAAATTTATGCATAAGAAAAATTAATTTTGCAATGAATTACATTGATGGTAGTGAGACTCAAAGCAGGGAGACCATTTAGGAGGCTATTATAACAGTTCAAGTCAAAGGTAATGAGGGGCTAGACTAGAGTATAAGCAATGGGATTGGAAAGGAGGGGCCCCAAGCATACTCCAAAAACAGAATCCTTAGGGTTGTCAACTGATGAGGGCAGGGCAATGGCGAAGGCACAAAGAAAAGTGGAAGAAAACCCAAAGGGTTTTTGACTGAATTTTTTGATAAATAGGTATTACAGTGATATGTATCACTGAAAGAAAAATCCTTGAGGGTAGATTGTTTTTGCCTTTGTATTCCTTGCACTTAGCATGCAGTAAGCACTTAATAAATGCTTATTATAAACAATAATAGCTAGTATTTATACAGAATTTTAAGATCAGCAGAGTGTTTCACATATGCTATATTATTTGACCCTCACAAACTCTGTGAAATGGATGCTATTATTATTATCCCTATTTTGTAGATGAGAAAACTGAGGCTAGAGGTTAATTTAAGTCTTCCTGACTCCATGTTTAGCACTTTATCCACTGAGGTACTTAGCTGCCTTTTTGACTGTTGATTATGACTGAAACGGGCAGATTTGTCGGAAAGCTCTACACACCACGCACGCACGCGCATGTCTATATATCTGTGTGAGTGTGTTTTTCTATCAATATGGTAAATCCTACAGCATTTATTGACCTCTGTGGGAAAGCTTGCTAAACTTTTGTTTCTTCTTAAGGCACAACTAAGGAAAGCTGAGTTGAATGATAAGCCTTAGACAACTGAGGGTTATATTAACAAAAAGAGACAGAAATAATATACTGATGCATAATAATACCCTTATGAAAAAGTGGTCAAAGAAACTAATGCCGAATTTATAGTTTTGGTCAGTGAAGCTAAGAGACCGAGTCCAAACAATTAGCCCTTAAATATTAAAACTGCCCTGCGGTTCCTTCTAGAATTCACTTATATTTGAAATCTAATCTTAGTTTAAGCATATTTTTTGAATCATTTCATTTTTAATAGCCCATTTTGGGACTTTTTTCATTAGTGAAATCTTTTGTCCCTAAAGTTAAACTCCTCTGCCGCCGGCCTATTATCCATTGCTCAGAGGAAATTGAACTGCTTGAGTAATCTACACCTCAGACAGAAGTACAAGGAGGGCTGAGGCCAAGAGTAGCCAAAGCGGTGGTTCTTCAGCAGTTCCTGCCAGAATACTGAATTCAGGTTCACAAAATCTTTTTTTTTTTTTCTGTATATTTTGCCTCTTTAATTGCCTACAATACACCTTAGGGTCAGTTCCTTATTTCTACCATACAATACTATTATCTAGCTCTTTTTGCCTCTCCTATCTTTTGTCTATACCCACTATATTTACTTTCAAACATCTTTCCCTGCCTCTTATTCTTCAGATTATCTAATCTCCAGACCCTGTTTCAAGCTCCTTTTAAGCCCTATACTTTAATTCCTAACTACATAGGGAAATTTTGTTCCTAAGAATGTGTTTTATAATTGTAATGTTCCCTTGTCTGGCAAATCTGGCATATTGCCTGGTAGTTTAGGCCCTACTAGAAGGAAATAAGACTCTTATAAGGTTATTCAACAGTTAACAAAAGGAAGCTGATTTAAACATAGCACCTAAAAGGTACTCAAAAAGCATGTATGCTGCCTCTATGGCTGCAACTTTTTTTTTAAACCCAATATTTTATTTTTTTAAATTACAGGTAAAGACAATTTTTGGGGTCTTTTTTTTTTTGGAGGGCAATTGAGGTTAAGTGATTTGCCCAAGG
Source organism: Pseudocheirus occidentalis (assembly GCA_028646575.1). Classification (NCBI taxonomy): domain Eukaryota; kingdom Metazoa; phylum Chordata; class Mammalia; order Diprotodontia; family Pseudocheiridae; genus Pseudocheirus; species Pseudocheirus occidentalis. The sequence continues at coordinate 806 of JAQQSW010015019.1, read as the reverse complement.
TCATATGGCTAGTAAATGTTAAGTGTCTGAGGCCGAGACTCCAGGGCGGGTGCTCTATTCACTGCACCACCTAGCCACCTCAGCTACAATTTTTTATGTTCTGTGACCAATAAGGAGCCAATACAGTGTGAGGTCACCAGAATGCTGTGGTCAACAAACCAGCTTGAGCCTTACTGCCTTGGGCCAATTAAGTCTTGGGGAGAGTTTCCTTGAGTTTTAGGGGAAAGAAACTAACTCGCATGGAGTCTGGGAAACCTGGGTATTGATCCTATTATACTCCACAATTTGGTATTCACAGTTTTGGTTCCCCACTACTCTTTACTACTAAAACTATAGTTCATGAGCCCACACAAAGCCCTTTACTCTAGGACACAATTTTTAAGTCAAGGCAAAGATGCTGACTGAAATAGCAACACAACATCTTCAGGTACTTGCTGGAACGAAGTGACAGAAAACAACATCTTGCCAATATATAGCAGCCAAAGAGTTAACAAATGAAGAGGCATAAAGGGAGCATGTGTAGCCATGTGAAGGGACAGCTTGTGCCTTCACTGCTCCAGGGCCAGTGATATCCTCTCTCTGACCTTGGCCTCTGCCTCTACTGGATGCTACTTCATCTTTTAGATGTAATCTCCATTGCCTCTGGCTTCTGGTTCACTGAAATTCTGTTCTAGAGCGTTACTACACTATGCTTCTAGCTGACTCATTTGCTGATTCAACCCAGCTACTCAACTTCTTAGAAAGGTTGGCTCCTTTTCTTGTAATTCTCATGTCCACTAGTGAGTGGTCAGAAAAAAAAAAAAAAA
>JAQQSW010015018.1:0-11978 GCA_028646575.1 Pseudocheirus occidentalis | reverse complement strand
ATCATCATCATCATTATTATTGTTATTAACTACATACAACTAAGAATTGAGACATACAGGCACTGGGTTGGGAGATCCATCTTGCCCTACTGGAAAGTCAGAGGGGTGATGGCAGAGGACATAGGAGAGAGCAGATTGGGGGAGGGGTTATACAATGGAATAGCTGTTTTGGGGTCATAGGTGGGGGGAAGATGGGGAGAAAATTTGTAACTCAAAATCTCGTGGAAAGGAATGATGTAAGCAAGAAAATAAAGAATGAATAAAAAATTCCATAGATAGATAGATGGATGGATGGATGGATGGATGGATGGATAGATAGAGAAATAAATAAATAAAAATAAATCTCTCATTGTAAAACAACTGACCTGGAAAACAGATCCAGGAGACATCATTTAAAAAATTATTGGACTACCTGAAAGCCATGATCAAAAAAAGAGCCTAGACACCATCTTTCAAGAAATTATCAAGCAAAACCAGAGAAAAATAGAAATTGAAATAATTCACCATTGATCACCTATTAAATAGATCCCAAAATGGGATGCATGGAATATTATAGCCAAATTCCAGAGTTCCCAGGTCAAGGAAAAAGTACTGCAATGAGTCAGATAGAAACAATTTGAGTATTGTGGAAACACAATCAAGGTAACACAATATCTAGCAGCTTCTACATTGAGGGATAAAAGGGCTTGGAATATCATATTCTGGAGTCAAAGGAGCTAGGACTAAAACCAAGAATCACCTATGCAGCAAAACTGAGTATAATGCTTCATGGGAAAATACGTCCATTCAATGAAACAGAGGACTGTCAAGCATTATTGATGAAAAACTAGAGTTGAACAGAAAATTTGACTTTAAAATGCAAGAAGCAAGGGAAACATGAGAGGGTAAACAGGAAAAAGAAATCATAAGTTGATTATTAAAGTATTAAAGTTGAACTATTTACATTCCTACATGCAAAAGTGAAAATTGTAATTCATAAGAATTTTCTCAGAATGAGGATAGTTGAAGGGAATATATGTGTATATGTGTATATATACATCTACATATATATATACACACACATAGATGTATGTATGTATGTATGTGTATAGATACACATATATGTATGGATAGGAGGGTGTTTGTGAATATAAATATATACATGATGGGCATATGTATGTTCATGTATACATAAACAGAGGGCACAGGATGAGTTGAATATGAAGGGATGATATCTAAAAAGTGAAATTAAGATGTGAGAGAGGAATTTATTGGGAGAAGGAGAGAGGGAGAGATAGATTAGGGTAAATTATCTCATATAAAACAGACAAGAGAAAACTGTTACAATGGAGGGGAAGAGCAGGAAAGTGAAAGGAAATGGGTCAACCATACTCTCACTGAATTTGGCTTAGGGAGGGAATAATATACACACTCAATTGGGTGTCTTACCCTACAGGAAAATGGGGGGGTAGTGGATAAGAGGAGGGGAGGGCAGATTAGGGGAAAGAGTAGTTAGAAGCAAACATTTTTGAAAAGGGACAGGGTCAAAGTAGAAATAGAATAAGTGGTGGGCAGGATGGGATGGAGGGAAATATAGTTAGTCTTTCACCATATAACAATTATTGAAATGATTTGGGCAACTACACTTGTACAACCTATTATCTTCCCAGTGGGGGTGGTGTGGAGGGAGGAAGGGAAAAAATATGGAACTCAAAGGTTTAAAAATAAATGTTAAAAAAACTGGGAAATAATATATAAAGGCATTGGGTTATAGAAATCCACATTGTTGTACTAGAAAGGTGGGAGAGGGGATTATGGGAGATCCAGAACAGATTGGGGGGAGGGGCATTCAGTAGGCTTGCTATTTTGGGGTGGGATGAAGGGAAATGACAGGGAGGAAAATTGTAACTCAAAATTTTGTTGAAACAAATTCTGAAAACTAAAAATAATTCAATAATTCAATTTTTAAAAATTACATATATTTTTGCTTTTTCTTTACCTGAGATAAGGATTGCTTCCCCTGCTTCTTTTACTTTAGCTGAAGCATAATATATTCTACTCCAACCTTTCACCTTTACCCTGTGCATATCCTCTTTTTTCAAATGTATTTCTTGTAGACAGTACATTGTAGGATTATGTTCTTAAATCACATTCTGTTATTCACCTCCATTTTATGTAAGGGCTCATCCCATTCACATTCACACTTATGATTATTGTCTGCATCTTTCTCTCCATCCTATTCCCTCCCCGTTTATGTTTTTATTTCTTCCTTCTCCCTTCCCCTCCTTCAGAGTTTTGCTTTTGACCACCACCTCCCTTAGTATTCCCTCCTTATGCATCTCCCTCCCTTTACCTATGCTTCTGCCTTATTATTATTTCCCTCCCTTCTTTTTTACCCCTTACCACTCCTACCACCTGTAGGGCACAATCGATTTTTATACTTAATGAAGTATGTTATTCCCACCTTGAACCCAAACCAATGAGAGTAAATTTCATACAGTGCTCCTCTCCCTCCCTCATTTCCTTCTACTATAATGTATTTTTGTGTCTTTTCACGTTAGAATCCTAAACTTAACTGATTATGTTGATTCCCTCCTTGAACCAGAACCAATGAGAATACATTTCATACGATGTTCATCTCCCTCCCTTCTTTCCCTCTTATTAGTATGTTTTTATGTCTCTTCATGTGGCATATTTTACCTTTTCTGCTTCTTCCTTTCCTTTTCTCCCATTAAAGTCCCTTTGTGCCCCTTAATAAAGTTTTTATCATCAGATTAGTTCATTTATACCCATACCTTCTTTGCATATCCCTTTAAAATGTCACACTGATTATATAAATCTCAGTATTGACAGGTAGCAGCTTCCCATATTGGGATATAAACAATTTGCTCTTATTGAATCACAAGTTGTGTGTGTGTGTGTGTGTGTGTGTGTGTGTGTGCTTTCCTTGTTTACCTTTTTATGTCTCCCTTAAATCTTTGGAGATCAAATTTTCCATTGAGCTCTGGCTTTTTCATCACAGAAGGGTAGAAGTCCCTAATTTCATTGAATGATTATCTGCTTGCTTGAAAGATTATGCTCAGTTTTTCTGGGTAGTTGATCCGTGGTTGTAGTCCAATCTCTTTTGCCTTATGAAATATCAAATTCCAATTCCTCTGATATTTTCAAATAGAAGCTGCTAGGTCCTTTGTAATCCTGACTGTAGCTCCATGATATTTGAATTGTTTCTTTCTGGCTGCTTGCCAGAAATGTAAACCTTAGTTTTTCCAATGAGATATTTTTCATTTTCTTCTAATTTTTCAGTCTTTATGTTTTGTTTGACTGATTCTTGATGCATCATAGAGTCATTAGCTTCAACTTCACTGATTCTAAATTTTAGGGAATTATTTTTCTCATTTAGTTTTTTAAGCTCCCTTTCCATATATTCAGATTTCATTTTTAGGGAGGTATTTTCTCCAGTTAGATTTTGAACCTCCCATCCCAGTTCACAATATCACTCTAATATGGCTTTTAAAATCTTTCTTGAGTTCTTCCAAGCATGCTTTTTAGGCTTGAGACCAATTCATATTTCCTTCCGTGGTCTCAGGTGTAAGTATAGAGTCAATGTTGTCCTCTGAATTTGGTTGTCCTTGCTCACTATAATAGGATTCAATAGCTTTATGTGTGTTTACACACATGCACATACATACCTTTCCTGGATGGCCAGTTCAAGAAATATGTCACAACTAACTCCCTATTAACATAAATCACCATCAGGGCATGGTAAAGAAATAGCACCTTCCTGAACCTCTGAATCAAACATAAGCATCAACTTTACTTCCAAAATTGCTCCTACCAACAACCACTCCTCTGCCAAATAGATGAGGTATATATAGACATATATAGATAAAGATATATGTATATGTACATATAATACACATGAAACTGATTCTAATCTATAAAACTAAGCCATTTCCCAATAGATAAATGATTAATATACATGAACAGGCAGTTTTCAAAGGAAAAATTCAAGCTATCAACAACCATATAAAATCAATTTTCTAAATGACAATTTGAGAAATGTGAATTAGAGTAACTCACAGTTTCCACTTCATACACATAAGACTAATAAAGATGACAAAATAAAAATGGACAAAAGAGAAAAATGGCAAATATTGAAGGGGCTACAAGGAAACAGGCACAGTAACACAGTGTTGTTGAACTACAGATTGGCCTAGCCATTTGTAGTGCCAAAGCAATATTCACAGTGCCCATAGTCACTATTAAATATATCTACATGATGCTTAATCAAAAAATATAACAGACTCTCCATATAGAAAACAGAAGAAAAACATTTATTCAGATACCAGGAAACCAAATCCATCATAGCAACATAGAAGTTAATGCACCACAATGTAGCAGAGAGTCACACCATCCTTTAGCCTTTCACAAACCAACACAAGACCAATATTTACTCACAAGCCTATTTGTCTCCCTCAGAACCATCGTCTCCTCCCATCTACCTTGCTCTGAGTCTCAGCTTGCTGTGGGCCCTGCTCTACCCTTAAGCAAACTTCTCCCTCCACACACTCTATGTGATTACATTCAGCCTATTAGGGGCCAGAGTATATTTTCAAAGCAGGGAAGATCTTCAAATTGCCATTACCATTACACCATTCTGGACAGCAACTTGGTATAATGCCCCACCAAAAGTTATTATATATACATATCCTTTCATCCAGCAATACCATTACTAGATCAAACTCAAGGCTATCAAAGAAAGAGGAAAAGGCACTTATATGTGAGTCTTTTTCAACATAGTGAGTCTTTTCAACATAGACACCCAAAAATGGAAACTAAACGAATGTTGCATTAGGGAATGTTCAAACAAATTATGTTTTATGAAAGTAAGAGAATATTATTGTACTGTAATAAATTATAAAATGGACAATTTCAGAGAAAACTTGAGAACCTCAGTGAACTGATGCAGAATGAAATGAGCAGAACTAAGGAGAATAACTTATACAATAACAACAATTTAAGGAAAAACAATTTTGAATAACTTCAGAAATATGATCCAAATGCAATGATAAATCACAGATACAAGAGGAAGAATATGAAACATCAACTCTAGTCAGAGAAGTGCTAAACTTAAAGTACAGAAAGATATCTATTTTCAGGTACAGCCAGTGTGGAAATTTTTTTTTGCTGGAATATGTACGTTTATGATGGGGATTCTTTTTGTTTTGTTTTGTTTTTCCAACAGGGGGCAGTGGAAGATACTGATTATAAATGTATATAAAAATGAACAGACTTTATTTTTTAAAGTAAAATAATAGTTTTTATGTCCTTGACAAATCGCCAAGTTATTTTCTAGGAAACTGACTTGTAAACAGAGTTGTAAAGACCACAATATACGCTAAATATTTACCACACAATTTTGAGTGGAGACTTTGACCAGTTCACTTTTTAATGAACCAGACATCTCTTATGACATATTTGAAGCCAGTGAAAAATAAGAAAGATCAAATTTCAAACTTCTCAGTAAAGCAGTTTTTAAAGCAAATTCTGACAGACCCACTGCTGGGTCCTTCTATGATAAACAGATGGACCCTTCCTCGTGTGTGCCTTAATTTCAGTTACACCCATTGGCCAGATCCTTTATGGGCCAAACCTTACTTCTGAAAATGATAGGCAGTGATAGAAAAATATGCCAGTAATAATAAATTGGAGTACAGACAGGACTCAAGAGAAAACCATTAATGTCAGATGTGGCCTTTATTTTAAGGAAGAAGGGCTTAAGAAAGATTGTGTGTGTGTGTGTTTCTGTGGTTTTCTGCATGTATAGATGTCTATTTTCAGGGAAGAGGGGCTTATTTTGGTTTTGTCATATGTGATCTCCATTGGTATAACTCGTTTTGAATATCTATTTTAAGGTTAATACTGGCAGATCAACCCAGAAAGTTATTGGAGATAACTAGGCAAGGGTTTTTTTTAACATACAAGTAACATGTAAACAATATACATGGAATATAAATTCAGGCCCATGCACTCTCTACGGCATGCTACCTCACCCATCTTTACTTATCCCAGATGGCTGGTTCAAGCTGGCTGGTATATGAAACAACTAATTCCCTGTTATAAGCCAGCATCAGGGCAAAAGAAGGAGACAGCAGCTTGCCTCAACTTCAGAATTGGACACAAATGCCAACTTTCCTCCTTTGCTCCCTTAATTGTCCCTACCAACAGCCCTTCTAAGTCCACCCCACACCCCCAAATCCATAATTATGATTTAGACAGGAGTACAAACCCAGCAATTCCCTTCAACAACCACATATGGGTAGACCAAAAACCACATGTAAACTTGCTGCATTCTTTGGAAAGCTCTAGTGTATTTAATTTAGCCAGAGTTGTATACTTATACCTAGTTCCTGAACTTGACATTTCTGGATTTGGCAAGCCTCTAAATAGGATTCTATAACTTGTCATTTGGGCCTGTTCCCTTCAGAGCTGGGTTAACCCTAATGTGCATTGCATGGGAGTAGGTTTAATTGTACACCATACCCACCCGCTCCCTCACTTTAATTTCTTCCTTTAACTTTATATTGATTTTTATTTTTTCTCAGGGTGTGTTATAGGCAATTGGTTCACCTATTTTCTTCCTATGGGAACTTAAGAGGCAGACTTCTCTGCCTCCTAAGCAAAAGACCACAAACCAGATTTCATCATCAACTCAAAGTAACTCTATTATCCAAGATTATTCATCAAGAAACTCCTATTCATGTGAAAGTACATGCAAGGGACCAATAAGAGGATAATTATCTCTGCAGGATATGGAGAAAATAATCTATCCTGAGACAGTGACAAAAGAAGATATAAGAAAAAGACTTAAGGCTTATGCCATGCACACAGCACTAGGAGTGGAGTCTTCTGAAAATCATAGTGTTATCAAACTATCACATGGCAAACTCAGTCCAGTTCAATATCAGTACTCTAAAGAACCTCAGTGAGCTAGGGTACCTGAATCTCTAGATGATAAAACATTTTGTGTCTTCCTCAGTAGCTTGCCTGGACATTTATCAGTCATGTTTTATTTTAAAAGTTAGTAGGAGGAGGCAGAGACAAAATGGTGGAGTAAAGCAGGGATTCACCTGAACTTTCCCCTAAACTCCTCCAAATAATGACTCTAAACAAATTCGAGAGCAAGAGAACCAACAAAAAGGCAGAGTGAAACAAATTCCCAGCCCAAGACAGCCTGGAAGGTTGACAGGAAAGATCTGATGCACCAGGGTGAGAGAGAAACATATTCCAGTGAAGGTTGCAGAGGTCCAGACTGTGCCCCAGCAAACCCAGAGCAGGCCTGGGAATGACTGAATTGCCAGCAGCAGTGGTGGTTTCCAGATTTCTCAGCCCACAGACACCAAAGACAACTTAAAAGGTCAGCTGTAAAGGTCATACCTGGGTGAGGAACACAGGCCAATATAGCACAGCCCTGGGCCCAGCAAACCAGGGGCAGGTGTTGAGAATGACTGAATAAGCAGCTATAGCAGCTACTTCTAGAGTTCTCAGCCCACATATGGTAAGGGAGTCAAACAATTAATTGGTCAGAAGGAGATTATAGGGGTCTATTTGCTAGCAAAGAGACAAAACTCTGTTGCTTTGTCCATACTCAGATCCAGATCTCAGTCCTGGGTGGCAGTCACAGGGTGAACAGAAGCATTAGTATAGCAGAGCTTGTAGAAGCAGTGCAGTGGAAACTATCCTCATAGTTCCAGGGCAGAAAAGAGTGCTCACAGTCACTCATAGACCAGAGCACAGGTCAGGAAAGGAGTAAACAATTCTCCTTAAATCATATCACCTTAGAAGAACAGAAAACTAGATCCCTAGAAGTATCTCTGAAAAACAGTTGCCCCAAACCCCTGAAGCTTGGGAAAGTTCACCCTCCACACTGGAAGCAGAGTCCTTTTTTAACAGAGAGTTAAAAAGCAACTAATAGGCTGAGGTGGGGGGGATGAAAAAACAATGGGATAAACCTCTCTGACTATTGAACTTACTTTGGTGACAAGGAAGATCAAAACACACACTAAGAAGAAGGCAAAGGCTCCTATATCTAAAGCCTCCAAGAAAAATATGAATTGGTTTCAGGCCATGGAAGAGCTCAAAAAGGATTTTGAAAATCAAGTAAGAGAAGTAGAAGAAAAATTGGAAGAGAAATGAGAGTGATGCTAGAAAATTATGAGAAAAGAACCAACAGCTTGATAAAGAAGACCCCTAAAAATACAAAACATAAACAAAGCTAAAAATTCAATGAAGAAAATAATTCCTTAAAAATTAGAATGGAGAAAATGGAAGATAATGCTTTATGAGAAATCAAGAAATCATAGAACAAAACCAAAGGAATGAAAAAATATACAACATTATGAAATATCTCAATGGAAAAACAACTCACCTTAAAAATAGATCCAGGAGAAGTCAAGGAGTAAAATATTACAAGAAGTCAGAAAGAAGCAACTCAAGAAACCACTTACCCAGATAAACTCAGTATAATCCTACAGGAGGGGAGGGGAATGGACACTCAATGAGACAGAGGATTTTCAAACATTCTTGAAAAAAGACCAAAGCTAAATAGAAAATCTGACGTTCTAACACAAGATTCAAGAGAAGCATGAAAATGTAAGTAGGAAAGGGAAATCATAAGGAACTTATTGAAGTTAAATTATTTATATTCCTACATGGAAAGATGATATTTGTAACTCAAAAAATAATTCTCATTATTAGAGTAGTTAGAAGGAGTATATAGAGGCAGAGGGCACAGGTATGAGTTGAATATGAAGGGATGATATCAAAAAAATAAAATTAAGAGGTGAGAGAAGAATTAATATATTGGTGCTTTATAAAAGAAGAATTTTAGAGACAGAGACAGAATTGGAATTTTCCAACTGGAGGAAGCAGGATTGACTCAGCATCTGAGAGCTGAAGAAGTGAGTTGGAGTTTGAGAGGGGGGGTTGGGGAGGGAGAGAGAGAGAGTTTCTCTCCCAGGATCTGGAAGCTGACTGAGGCCTGAGATGGAGTTTTCCTGAGACTAAAATCTGGTGAAGGCCAAAGAGAAGGATGATATTCCTTCCACGTCCTAGGGCCAGCTGAACTGCTGGAAGACTGAAGAAGCATGACCAGGATAAGACTTTGTTCATGGCCTGGCTGATCCTTGAGTTCCAGGCAAGAGAAGTGGTGAAAGGTTTGAGATGTGCTGGACCCTGTGAACTTCAGTGTGTGCTGGGGATTGTCCTGAGGACTGGACAAGGACTTGGGAGCTGTCTACCTCTGAATACTGGATGAGAACCTGGTAGCTGTCTGCTTCTGAATCCAGGTGACTGTTTATTGGATTCAGGAGGGAGCTAGGACCATGGAAGGGGATCCAGGGAATCAGAGAGACCACCCAGAGTTAATATGAAGAAAAGGTCTTCCTGTGGACAAAACTGAGGATTGCTGGACACCAAGGGGTGGAGAATTTGTGCGGCTTTCTAATGATTGTATTTAGTGATTGAGTTGATGTATGGTTGTGCCATGAGTGGAAGACTGATTATTGTGTTGTGAATTGATTGAATGGTTGCCTTGATTTGTAATGGAATAAACAGAGTGTTCACTATTACTGTGTAATCTGAATCTTAAAAGCTATTCACAGTAGCATTCTTTTGGGAATCTACTGGTACATGGCATTACAGGAGGGAATGACATACACACTGAACAAGGTATCTCACCTTACAGGAGAGTAGGGTGGAAGGGGATGAGAGGGGGGAATGATACAAGGGAGGGCAGATTGGGGGTGAGGGTAGTTAGAAGCACAGACTCTTGAAAAGGGACAGGGTAAAAGTAGAAAATAGAACAAGTAGGGGGGCAGGATAGGATGAAGGGAAATATAGTCAGTCTTTCACAATATATTCACTATAGAAATGTTTTGCATAGCTACACACATACAACGCATATTGAATTGCTTATCTTCCCAGTAAGGTTGGGTGATGAGGGAGGAAGGGAAAGAATCAGAAATACAAAGTTTTAAAATCAAATGTTTAAATATATATGCATATATATACATATATATTTATAATACACAGGTACTGGGCTAAGAACATCCATCTTGCCCTAGCTGAAAGTGGGAGGAGGGATGGGGGAGGATATAGGATTTGGGGAGGGTATATAGAGAGGGATCTCTGTTTTGGGGTCATGGGTGGGAGAAAGATGGGGAGAAAATTTGTAACTCAAAATCTTGTTGAAATGAATAATGAAAACTAAAAATATACATAAAATTTAATTTTAAAAAAGCCAACTAATAGGCTAGGAAAATGAGCAAGCAATGGAAAAAATCTCTGACAAGAGAAACTTACTTTGGTGACAAGGAAAATCAAAGTATACACTCAGAAGAAGACAGCAAAGTCAAAGCTCCTACATTCAAAACCTCCAAGAAAAATATGAATTGGTTTTAGGCCTTGCAAGAACTCAAGAAGGATTTTGCAAATCAAAAAGAAGAAGAGGAAAACTGAGAAGAGAAATGAGAGTGATGCAAGAAAATCATGAAAAATGAGTCAACTGCTTTGTAAAGGAAACAAAATAAATACTGAAGAAAATAAAAGCTTACAAAAAGACTAGGCCAAATGTTGAAAAAAAGGTCAAAAATGCAATTAAGAGAAGACTGCCTTAAAAAGTACAATTGGTCAAATGGGAAAGGAGGTCCAAAAGTTCAATGAAGAAAATAATTCCTTAAACATTCTGATTCGAGAAAATGGAAGCTAATGACTCTATGAGAAATCAAGAAACGATAAAATAAAACCAAAGAATTAAAAAATAGAAGACAATGTAAAATATCTCACTGGAAAAACAATTCTCCTGGAAAATAGATGTAGGAGAGAGAATTTTAAAATTATTGGGGTAGCTGAAAACTTTTACAGTGGAGGAGTATAGGAGGGATGTAAGTAAAGGGGAATGAGTGAATGTTACACTCATCAGAATTGGCTCAAAGAAGGAATAACATACACACTCAATTGGGTATAGAAATCTGTTTTGCCCTACAGAAAAGTAGAAGTGGAAGGGGATAAGAGAAGGGGATGGTGACAGAAAGTAGGACAGATTGGAAAAATGGGTAGTCAGAAGCAAAACACTTCTGAGGAGTGACAGAGTGAAAGGAGAGAGAAAATAGAATCAACAGAGGTAGAAAGAATAGGATATAAGTAAATACAGTTAACATTAGTAATTGTGAAAAAAATTTTGAAGCAATTTTCTCTGATAAAGACATCATTTCTCAAACATGTAGAGAACTGAGTTAAATTTATAAAAATAAGAACCATTCCCCAATTGACATATAATCAAAAAATATGAACAGTTTTCAGATGAAATAATCCAAGCTAACTATAGCCATATGAAAAAAAATACTCTAGCTCACTATTGATTGGAAAAATGCAAATTAAAACAATTCTGAGGTACTACCTCATACCTATTAGATTGGCTAATGGAATGACAAATGTTGGAAGAGATCTGGGGAAAATGAGACTTTAATGCACTGTTGGTGGGGTTGTGAACTGATTCAACCATTCTGCAAAGCAATTTGGAACTATGATCAAAGGGCTATGAAACCTTGCATACACTTTGACCTAGCAATACCACTACTAGGTCTGTATCTCAAAAGAGATTAAAAAAGCAAAAAAGGAAAAGGACCTATATGTACAAGAATACTTATAGCAGCTATTTTCTGAGGGCAAAGAATTAGAAATTGAGGGGATACCCAACAACTGAGGAATGGCTGACCAAGCTGTTGAATATGATTATGATGTAATACTTTTGTACTCTAAGAAATGATGATCAGTACACTCTCAGAAAAACCTGGAAAGGCACTGGAGTATAGAAATCCATCTTGACCTTTTAGAAAGCTAAGGGAGTGGTGGTGGCTAGGTGGCGCAGTGAATAGAGCACCGGCCCTGGAGTCAGGAGTACCTGAGTTCAAATCGGGCCTCAGACACTTAACACAAAA
>JAQQSW010015017.1:0-11978 GCA_028646575.1 Pseudocheirus occidentalis | reverse complement strand
ATATCTGAGCATGTGTATATATGGGTATATAGAGGGCATAGGATCAATTGAATATGAAGGGATGATACTTTAAAAGGCAAATTCTGAGGTGGGAGAGGACTAGAATGAGAGGAGACAGGGAGAGACAAAATGGGGTTAATCATCCCATGTGGAAGATGCAAGGGATAACTATTACAACTTTACTTTAATTTACTCTCATTGAATCTGGTTTAGGGAAGAAATGGCATAAACTCTAAACTGGGCCTCATGCCACACAAGAGAGTAGGGGCCGTGGGGATGAAAGGCGGGATGACGGAGGGGAGAGCAGGGTCTGGGGGAGGGATGCTGAATGCTCACACTTCAACAAAGAGACAGGGTAGAGAACAGAACAAGGTGGGGAGGGATAGGAAGGAGGGACATATGATCACTGTCACAATATGTTCACTATGAAGATGTCCTGTATAATCACACCTACACAGCCTGTATTGAATTGGTTGTCCTTCCAGCGGGGGTGGGTGACAAGAGAGGAATTGAAAGAATCTAGAATTTAAAATTCTGCAATACCTGCAATTAGGAATTAAGATATACAGGGGTTGGGGTAGGGAGACAATGCCTGCCCTACCAGAACATTAGAGAGCAGACCAGGGGAGGGGCTCTACACTGGGATCCCTGTTTTGTGGTTGCGGTTGGAGAAAGACAGGGAGAAAATTTGTAATTCAAAAATCTCATGAAAATGAATGATGTAAACAAGAAACAAATAAAATTTATTACATAAAAATAAAAATAAAACAGGAAAAAGCAAATGTTTTCTTTTTCTTAATTATCTAACTTGACCCTTTGGAAATTACTCGGGCATTAAAGTGAAAGAAACAAAAGAAATAACAATAACTTACTGTTCGTCCTCATGCATTGTTCCATTAAATGCTAAGCAGTATTTCTATTTCTAAGATAAAGATAAAGTCATTTTTCTAGTATCACCTGAATCAGTTACAGATCAAGAAAAACAACCCAGCTTATGTAACAGAACCTAAGTTACTGGAGAGGATTGATTCAAATTAGAAGTCTTTCAACACTTTAAAAGATCTATAATTTCACTCTGTCCCCCAACATTATAAACTGAAAACATCCCATGACTTTGTAGACATCTTCTTAAGCTACTGTACCCAAACCCTGAATCTTTTAATTGCCATCTTTCTGTCAATAAGGCTTTCTATACAGTGATGGCATAATCTTTGAGAACAACTCAGGATTATCTCCATGCGATGATGAGGCATTAGAACAGAAACATCTTAGTGGAGAATTTCCTGTAATAGTAGGTATAATTATAGAGGAGAAAATTACTTGCCAAAATTTTGACTTTAATATCCTACAAAGACAACTCCTCAAGTTAGTTATTTCTGGTTCTGAACCACAGGTAAAAAATAAAGCAATTCAATGATCCAGTTTTTAACCAACCATCAATTAAGGTCCCATATTCAAGCACATAGAAAAAGAAATTCATTATATTGTAATCTTGTATGGAAAAATTCACATTTCAAAATGCCAAGTGGAAAATTTCAAATGGTCTTAATCAAAAAAGAAGAGCTGAAGATGATTGTCTCATGTAAAGCTAAGGCAGAAATCAATTTGTCCCTTTTTTTAATATAGTAGGGTGGGACCATGAGCCTTATTTCTCATTTGATTTATTTTGTGCTACTTATAATGGGCACATAATTATGCATATACCAACCAATTAACAATAACTCACTCGATAAGGTTTCTGTCCATATGAAAATGCTTCCCACATTAGCACTCCAAAGCTCCAAACATCGCTCTTGCTAGAGAATTTGTAATAATTGATGCATTCTGGAGCATACCACTTTACTGGCCACTTTCCATGAGTTTGTGCCTAAAAACAAATGATTATAGATATTACAAGAAAAGCTGAATGAGTAGCAAGAGAACCCCTGAGAAACTCATTTTAAGAAAAGGGGAGAAATCCAGTATATTCTGGTGGCAATGGAAAGTCAGAGAATCTGTATCAACTCTATTTTGTGTGATGATAGGTTCACTGAGCAATTTGATTCCTCCTCAGAGAGAAAACTCTTTTTAGTTTAATGCTCAAATCTCCACATCCCTGTAGGTTTCTTTAGAAACTTCCAATTTGTAATATGGGAAGTCTGAGGAAGCATTCTCACATAAAATGGTAACAACAACATTGTATTTGAAGCCAGAGAACCTTGGTTTTCATTGCCACTGAATGTATTACCTTGAGCAAAACCTTTTACCTCTTGGGACCTCAGCTTTCTCCTACAAAATGAAGCCTGTAGCTTGGACCCGTCGCCATCCCTTAAATCCTTTGATCTCATATTCCTATGAATAGAAACTGTCTATAGGTTATGATGACGCATCTTGGCCATCCCTTTAGTTGATGAGTAACTAATATGCCTTCTTCAAGAAAATGAATTTGATAATCATGTAGATCATCAAAGTAGTCACTGATGTTAGAGGTTCAGCCATTTTAAACTTTTACTCAAAGCAAGACAGAGATGGGGCTTGTAAATGTTCAATGTCACATTCTGAAGCACCCAAATATTTAAAATTTTAAAAATTTAACTAATTTAGATCTGTGAGATCATAAAAGGTTACCACCTTTCATAATAATTTATCACAAACCAATCAGAAAAAACTGTATTTAAGATCTTTGAAAAGAAGAGCTCATAACCAAATAAGGGATGGAGTGGATAACAGAAGGTAAAGAAGACTTTGGATTATATAAAAGTAAAAAAAAATGGTTTGCATAAGTAAAATTTATGTGGATGAAATTTGAAGTGAAACTAACTTGGAAAAAAATCTTTATGGCATTTTTCTATGATAAAACTGTCATTTCCAAGACATAAGAAACTGAAATTCTCAATGTGATGAGTGGGTAGTTTTCAAAGGAATCCATCAAAATTATGAAAAGCCACATACAAGTGCTAGAAATCACTAATAATTAGATGTGCATGTGGTAGACATTTTTAAAAATCTTATGACCCCTTTAAAGTCTTAAGTATAATAAATAATTTAAAAGAGTTGAATTACATCTATTGATGTTTATTGCATTAGAAATTAAAATGGATATATTTTTAAAAGATTTGTTTACTAATTAATTTAAATAACAATAAATTCATCACATGTTACCACATATGCATATATTTCTTATGAAAAATAACAAAAGAGCAAGGGGAATTGTTTTTTGTTTACATAATTTTTCTAATTTCTTTAATATTTGCCTTCAGAGAAGAGAGCTGGATTCTCATTTCTGCTTCTTTGTTTAATCTTTTGTGATATATTGTTTTTGCTAAAAGGATATGAAGACAACTCAGTCTCAGAAAGATATGTAGATGGAACAGAGGGCACTGTTTTAATGGGGAAAAAAGAAAGAAAGAAAGAAAGAAAGACAGAAGAAAGACAGAAAGACAGAAAGACAGAAAGACAGAAAGACAGAAAGACAGAAAGAAAGAAAGACAGAAAGAAAGAAAGAAAGAAAGAAAGAAAGAAAGAAAGAAAGAAAGAAAGAAAGAAAGAAAGAAAGAAAGAAAGAAAGAAAGAAAGGAAGGAAGGAAGAAAAAGGAAGGTTCATTGAAGCATCCTTCGAAAAATGCACAGGAGTGAATAGAAGAAAGGTCAAAAGAAATTAAAAACAAGCAGCACAGCTTTTGAATTTGTATGTTTTAATATATTTTAAAAGATAAGCAATGGATTAGGAATTCTATAGTTTCGTGTACAATACCAATTTTTCTGCTATAATAAGTAAAATAATCATTTTACTTATTAAAATTTTAAAATAAATTATAAAATTTTCCTCTATATACATACATCACTTATTTTCTTTCCATTTAAATTCTGAAATCATAAAGTTATTTTAAAATCCCCAAAGTAAAAAAAAAACTGTTTTATAAAAATACTAATCATCCTTTCCAACAAATTAGATCTATATAAGTAGTTTCTCTTTTAAAAATAATTTATAATTTCCTAATTACACATATTTTGAAAGAATTACCACTATATGATATTACTCACATTACACACTCATAAAGAAAAGAAAAATGTTTGGGGGTTTTTTCTCTTTTATGGAGATGATATTATGTTAAAGGGAAGAGAAAAGTATGAATAATGGGTCTAAGTCTCATGGTTTGATAATTTGCAAAAGGTCTTGCAAGATTGTAGAAAACAAAAATAATGAAAATTAAATACACCCCCCCCCATATATATAACTGGTTTTAAACAGTTTTAGAAATAAATTCTACTGTTAACAGAAGCATTCCAGAGCAGGTAGATCTGAATTCCAGTTTTCTAACCACTAGTTACTACTGAAATATACTTACCTTGTAATAGTTTTCATCAGCATTAAGTGCTTTTGAAAGTCCAAAATCACTGATTTTGGCATAATGTTGGGTAACTAGTAAAACATTTCTTGCAGCCAGATCCCTGTGCACAAAATTGTTCTCCTCCAAATATTTCATGCCCATAGAAACTTGATGAACCAATTCTATGATATTCTTATCCTTGACATGTCTGAAAATCATAAACAGATTGTTAATAGATCAATATTTCATTTTTATGACAACAGAAAAACAAATAATAAAACTAAAACTTCCTCCATTTAAATAAATTGAAGACTTGTCTTTATTTTTATTTTAAAATAATTTTATTTAATTAAATATTTCTCAATTACATAAAAAATTTTAACAATAATTTTAGAAAATTTTGAGTAACAAATTCTCTCCCCTCTTTCTCTCCCCCGCCTTGAGAAAGAAAGCAATTTTGTATTGATGATACACATGAAATCATGCAAGACATATTTCAGTATCAGCCATGTTGCAAATGAAAATGCAAAATAAAACAATAAAAATAAAGTTTAAAAAAGCATGGTTCAGTTTGCATTCTTTCTCTAAAGATGAACATTTTCCAAGATGAATCCTTTGGAATTTTCTTGAATTATTTTCTTGATCAGAATAGCTAAGTCTTTCACAGTCGTTCATCCTTACAATATTGCTATTAGTGTCGTTAAAGTTCTTCTGGTTCTGCTCACTTCACTATGCATGTGTGAAGTGTGCATCATTTATTATAGTATAATAGTATTTCATAGTAATCATACACTATATATTAGGGGAATGTTCAGACATTTCTCAACTGATGGGCATTGCTCAGTTTCAAATTCTTTGCCACCACAATCTGACAGATGTAATGTGACAGTAATGACAGCTTTTTTAATGTGACTATTCATAGGCTTGATTTCTTCTTCTGAAAACTGTCTATTCATATCCTCTAGCTATTTATCAACCAGGGAATGGTTTGTTTTATAAATTTGGCTCAGTTCCCTATATGTTTGAGAAATGAGGCCTTTTAGCAAAGAAACTTGCTGTAAAAATCCCCCCTCACCCCGTTTCTTGTTTTCCTTCTAATGTTGGTTGTATTAACTTTGTACAAAAGTGTTAGGATTTCCCATAATCAAAATTCTATATTTTACTTCCTCTCTCTATGTCTTGTTTGGCCATAAACTCCCCTTATTTGTAAAGCTAACAGGTATATTTTTTCATGGTTTCCTAATTTACTTATGATGATGTCATACTTGATGCCTAAAACATTTCCATTCTGATCTTTTTTTGGTACATTGTGTATACGTTTAGTCTATACCTACTTTCTGCTAAGCTACTTTATCATTTTTTTAGAAATTTTTGTCAAATGTCAATTTTGCCTTAACCCAAAATCTTGGATCTTTGGGTTTATTAAGCACTAGATTAGTAAGGTCATTTACTATTGTGTACCTTGTACCTAATCTATTCCACTAATCCACCACACTATCTCTCCACCAGTAATAAATTGTTTTGATCGTCACCACTTTATAATACAGTTTGAAATCTGGAACTGCTAGGTTTCCTTCCTTCACATATTTTTTAATTGATTTCCTTTTTTTTTGTTCTTCTAGATTAATTTTGTCACTACTTTTTCTAGCTCTATAAAATAATTCTTTTGTATTTTGATATGACACTGAATTATTATTTAGTCTGAAAATGTCTGAACATTCCCCTAATATATAGTATATGATTTCTATGAAATACTATTATGCTATAATAATACTAAATTAGACAGAACTGCCATTTTTATTATATTGACTCAGTCTACTCATGACCAAGTAATATTTCTCCATGTTTAGATTTGCATTTATTTGTATGAAAAAAATGTTATAATTGTTTTCATATAATTACTGAGTTTGTCTTGGCAGGCAGCCATTGAAGTGTATTATACTGTCTGCTATTATTTTAAATGTAATTTCTCTATTTCTTCCTGCTGGGCTCTGTAGGTAATATATAGAAATGATAACAATTTATGTGGGCTTATTTTATATCCCATGACTTTGCTGAAGTTGTGAATTGTTTAAAATAATTTATTTGATTCTCTAGGGTTTTCTATCATCATATCATTTGCAAAGAGTGATAGTTTTTTGTCCTCGTTGTCTATTTTTATCCATTCAAGTTTTTTTCTTCTCATTGCTATAGCGAACATTTCTAATACAATATTGAATAACAGTGTTGATCATGAACATCCTTGCATCATTCCTGATCACATCAGGAATGCTTCCTAGTTTATTCTCATTACAGATAATATTTGCTCTTGGTTTTAGATAGATACTATTTGTTATTTTAAGATTTAGGAATCAATTGATTCCTATGGTTTTAGTGTTGTTAATAGGAAGGTATATTCTATTTTGTTAAAGGCTTTTTCTGAACATACTGATATGATCATTTGATTTTTGTTACTGACATGGTCAATTACGCTATTAGTTTTCCTAACATGGAACCAGCCCTGTATTCCTCACATAAATCAGACCTGGTCATAGTGCATGATCTTTGGGATATATGGCTATAATAGCCTTGCTAGAGTTTTATTACTTTTTCGCATCAATATTCATTAAGAAAACTGGTCTACAGTTTTCTTTCTGCTTTTGCTCCATTTGGTTTAGGCATCATTACCATATTTGTGTCATAAAAGGAATTTGGCAGGACTCCTTTGCCGATTAAAAAAAAACCTTATGTAGTATTGGGATTAAACATTCCTTAAATGTTGGTGAATCCATCTGGTCCTTGGGATATTTTGTTAGGGAGCTCACTGATGGCTTGTTCAATTTCTCTTTCAAAGATACTGTTATCTAAGTATTCTATTTCCTCTCTTGTTAATTTAGGCAATTTATATTTTTTGTAAATATTCATTCATTTCACTTGGGTTGTCACTTTTACTGGCATACAATTGGGTAAAATAACTCCAAATTATCATTTTCATTTTATCTTCCTTGGTGTTGTAGTCACCCTTTTCATTATTGTATTACTAGTAGTTTGGTTTCCTTATTTTTTACAAAAACAATTAAATTAACCAATGGCTTATTTTATTGCATTTTTAATAAAAGCAATTCCTAGTTTCATTTATTAGTTCAATATTTTTTTAAATTTTCTTTTCAATTTTATTAATTCTCCTTTGATTTTCAAGATTTCAATTTTGGTGTATAATTAGGGACTTTAAATGTTATTTTCTCTAGTTTTTTTTCAGTTGCATACTTAATTCATTGATTGGTTCTTGCTCTCTTTTACTGATGTAAACATTTAGAGATATAAACATTCCCATCAGTATTGCTTTCCTTGACTTCCACAAATTCTGGAATGTTGTCTCATTACTGCTGTTTTCTTTTTGCCTTTTTTTGAAAGGCTACTGGGGTTAAGTGACTTGCCCAATGTCACATGGCTAGTTTTTGTGTTTAGTGTCTGAGGCCGGATTTGAACTCAGGTCCTTCTGACTCCAGAGCCAGTCCTTTATTCACTGCACCACCTAGCCACCTAACTGCAATTTTCTTCAATGAAATTATTGTTTCTATGGTTTGTTCTTTACCCCCTCATCATTTAGGGTTAGATTACTTAGTTTCTAAATAAATTTTAATCTATACTCCCATTGCCCATTATTAAACATAATTTTTATCTTTCATTATGATTTGAAAATCATCTCTCCTTTTCTGCATTTGGTGTGTAGGGTTTTTATGCCCTAATATATGGTCAGTTTTTGTGAAGTTGCCATGTACAGCTGAAATAATGGTATAATCCTTTTTATTTCTATTCCATTTTCTCCAGAAGTTTATCATCTCTAACTTTCCTAAGATTTTATTTACATCCTTAGCTTCCTTTTTATTTATTTTATCATAAGACATCCAGTCCTCAGAGAGGAAAGTTGAGGGGCTCCACTGGTAAAATGTTGCTATTTCTTCCTGTAATACAAGTTTTCTTGACTCCAGGCCCAGTACTTTACCAACTAAGCCATCTAACTTCCTCTAAACTGCACTTCCTTCCATCCTATTTTCTTCTGTTTATCCTCAATCTCTTTTTTATCTTATCTCTCCTCTGAAGTCAATTTTGCTTCAGTTCATTACCTTCTTTTATCTACCTTCTCTTTTGCTATTTTCCCCCTTTTTTATACATCCCCCCCCAGTTCCCTGTTGTATAAGATAGATTTCTGTTACCAGTTGAGATACAGAGTGAGTCTCCCTCTTTCAACCTATTTAGATGTCAGTTCAAGCATTACCCACCCTCACCACCATTTCCCCTTCTACTGTAAAAGTTCTTCCTTCCTTCTCTCTATTGCATTAGAATTCCCCATTCATCCTCTTCCTTGTCACTTGCCCCAGGGGCATCTCTTTCTTATTTAATTTTTTGAAAATCATTCCAATGTAACTGACTCACTCCCACACTCTCTTTCTATGTAGAAAACTTCCAACAGCACCATTAATGATAAAGTTCTGAGAAAATACATGTACCATCTTCCTGTATAAAAAGATAAATTGTTTAATGTGACAGTTACAAGACAGAGTGGATAGAATGACAGGCCTGGAATCAGGAGACCTGAGTTCAAATTCTATCCCAGAAATGTATTAGCTTTGTTACCTTGGGTAAGTCACTGAACTCTGTTTGCCCAGTTTCCTCATCTATAAAACAAACTGGAAAAGGAAATGGAAAACTAGACCAGTATAAAAAAAATGGGATCACAAAGAATTTGGACATGACTGAAAATGATTGAACAACAAAGACCCTTGCTTAACCTTATTGAGCTCCTTATGATTTCTTTCCTATTTTCTATTTTATGCATGCTTTGAGACTTGTATTTGAAAGTCAAGGTTTTTTTCTCCCAATTACATGTCAAGACAATTTTCAGCATTTATTTTTAAAAACTATGAGTGCCAAATTTTTCTCACTCTTCTTCCTAAAGTGGTAGGCAATTTGATATAGTTTAGACATGTGTTATCATGTAAAACATATTTCCATATTAGTCACAGTTGTTAAAGAAGAAACAGATTAAAGAAAAAAACAAAAAAGACAAAGTGGAAAAAAAGTATTTTTTAATCTGCATTTAGATTTCATTAGTTTGTTTTTTTTTAATCTAAACATAAATGACATTTTTCTTTGTGAGTCCTAGTACTTATCTTGGATGGGTGCATTGCTGACAAAGGCTGAGTCATTCATAGCTGATTATCACACGTGATGTTGCTGATGCTTTCTACAATGCTTTCCTGGTTCTGCTCATTTCACTTTGTATCAGTTTGTATAGTTATTTCCAGGTTTTTCTGAAATCTGTTTCTTCATCATTTCTTGTGGAACAATAGTATTCCATTACTTTTATATACTATGGCTTGTTCAGTCATTCCTCAATTGATGGGTGTCCTCTCAATTTCCACTATTTCACCACCACAATAAGGGGTACTATAAAAATCTTTGCACATGTAAGTCCTATTCCCTTTTTAATGATCTCTTTGGGATACATCCTAGTAGTAGTATTGCTGGATCGAAAGGTATGCAAAGTTTGATTGCCAAATTACTCTCTAGAATGGTTGGATCTAAATGCATCCATACCCTAATTTCTCCACATCC
This sequence comes from Pseudocheirus occidentalis, assembly GCA_028646575.1. Lineage (NCBI taxonomy): Eukaryota > Metazoa > Chordata > Mammalia > Diprotodontia > Pseudocheiridae > Pseudocheirus > Pseudocheirus occidentalis. The sequence continues at coordinate 2,070 of JAQQSW010015017.1, read as the reverse complement.
TCTCCAACATTTATAACTTTCCTTTTCTGTCATTTTATCCAATCTGATGGGTCTGAGGTGGTGACTAAAGTTGTTAAATTCTCATTTCTCTCATCAAAACTTATTTGAAGCACTTCATATGCCTATAAACTTTGATTTCTTCATCTGAAAACAGCCTGTTCGTATCCTTTTACCATTTATCAATTGGGGAATAGCATGTATTCTTATAAATTCAGTTCTCTATATATTTGAGAAATGAGGCCTCTACCAGAGATACTTCCTGTAAAAATTGTTTCTCAGCTTTCTTGCTTTCCTTCTAATCCTGGCTGCATTGATTTTGTTTGTGCCAAAACTTTTTTATTTTAATATAATCAAAATTATCTATTTTATGTTTTGTAATGTTCTCTATCTCTTTGTATGAACCTGTAACTCACTTAATTTCTCCTTTAAAAATTTGGATGCTATACCATTTGGTGCATATTACTTCATTGTCTATTGAAGCATTTAGAAAGATATAGTTTCCTTCCTTATCTCTTTTAATTAGGTCTACATTTGTTCTTGTTTGGTCTGAGATCAGAATTGTCACCCCTGTTTTTTTTACTTCAGCTGAAACATAACAGATTCTCCTCTAGCCCCTTACCTTTATCTTTGTGTGCATTTCTGCTTCAAGTGTGTTTCTTGTAAACAACATATTGTAGGATTCTGGTTTTTTATTTACTCTTTAATCACTTCTATTTCATGGGAAAGTTCATCCCATTCATGTTAATAGTTATGACTACTAAGTGTATTTTCTTCCATCTTATTTTTCCTCCTGTTTGTCTTTCCTCTTTTCACCCTTTTCCTCCTTAGCAGTGCTTTGCTTCTGTCTATCTTCTCCCCTGACCTGCCCTTCCTTTTCTCAGTCTTCTACCTTTTACTTAATCTCCTCACTTCATAATTCCCTTTTGGGTAATATAGATTTCTATATTCAACAAATTATATTATTTCCTCTTTGAGTCAACACTGATGACAGAATGCAAGAGATGCCCATTACTCACCCTCACATCTTCTCTATGGTCATAGAGGACCTCGCCATATGAAATAATTTACCCTATTCCATATCTCTCTTCCTTCTACACCCAGGGCACTCCTCTTTCTCATCCCTTAATTATTTTTTTATGTCATTGACTCAAATTCAGTCATAACTTCTTCTGTACTTCTAGCTATACTATTAGTTGTACAATTTATAAGAGTCACAAGTATCATTTTCCCATGTAGCAATGTAAACAGTTCAGCTCCACTGAATGCCTTATGGTTTCTTTTCCTTTTTTGCCTTTTTAGGCTCCTCTTGGATTTTGATATTGGGGGTCAAATTTTTTGTTCATTTCTGGCCTTCTTTAAAACCTTGAAATTCTTCTGTATTATTGAATGACCATTTTTTTTTCCCTTGAAGTACTGTGCTTAATTTTATTAAGTAAGTAATTCTTGGTTGTAGTCCTAGCTCCTTTGCCTTCTGGAATACCATATCCCATGACCTCTGATTCTTTAAAGTTGCAGCTTCTAAGAACCATGTAATCCTGACTGTAGCTCCTCAACATTTGAATTGTTTCTTTCTGGGAACTTGTATTATTTTTCTTTGACCAAACAGTTCTATAATTTGGCTATAATGAGCCTTGGAGTTTTCATTTTGGTATCTCTTTCCTGAGGTGATGGGTGGATTCTTCCAATGCCTATTTTGCCCTCTGGTTCCAGGATAATTTCTGGTTCCATGATAATTTCTTGAAAGATGCTGTCCAGGTTTTTCTTCTGATTATGGCTTTCAGGTAGCCCAGTGATTCTGATGCTGTCCCTCCTTGATCTATTTTCTAGGCCAGCTGGTTGTTTCCAAAGACGTATTTTATATTTTCTTCAATTTTTTTCCATTCTTTTGAATTTGATTAATTCTTGATATCCCATAAAGGCATTAGCTTCTGCTTGCCCAATTCTAACTTTTAAGGAGTTGTTTTCCTCAGTTAGCTTTTGTACTTCCATTTCCTTTTGGCCAACTGTACTTTTTAAGGAGTTGTTTTCTTTTTCTTTTTTTTTTTTGGTTTTTTTTTCTTTTTTTCTTTT
>JAQQSW010015016.1:0-11978 GCA_028646575.1 Pseudocheirus occidentalis | reverse complement strand
TGTGGCTGGGCCCAAACCTCTGTTACTAGTCTAGCCCTCCTTTGTCCATCTACTTCCCACCCTTGAGCCTATAAAAATATCAATTCACTCTTGCATTGACCTCATTAACTCCTCCTGAAGACCCTCCCCAAACTCCTCCTCTAGACCACCCCTGGATTCCTCTGTACCTAAGACCCCATCTTCCCTCCCTGGAGAACATGATAGAATGACCTAGCACAGACTTACTCTGTGTCAGACTTACTCTGGCCTGCTGGCCGAGTGCAAGCATCACAGATACCTAGGCTCCCTAAGAGTCTACCCCATATAGCGGACTTTTAAAGAACTATTAATAAACTTTACTTTTCTTTGGCTGAGAAGACTTGAGTTGAATTCATTCAGCAGAACCCGGCAAATTGGTATTTTGAGGTCTCCAGAACAACCTCTTCAGTATCACATATAAAACTAATAACCTTTCCTCAATGAATGTGTTAAAAGGATGTGTATAATTTTCAAAAGGATTACAAATCACTAAAAATCATATGGAAGATTATTGTAAATCACTACTAAAAAGAGAAATGTAAATTAGATAAACTCTGAGATTTCACATAATAGTCTTCAAATCAATATATCGTTCAGCATTTATTAAACTTTTGGGATGTTTCAGGCACTGTGCTAGGTATTTGTAATACAAAGATGAAAAGTAGATTGTTCCTGATTTCAAAAAGCTTGCTTTCTGTTGTAAGAAGACAATTTATACACACACAAGGATCTACAGATTAAATATAAAATAGCTAATAATAATAGCTAAAATTTATATAGCACTCACTATATTTCAGGCATTGTGCTAAGTATTTTACTATTGTTGTCTCAATATATTTTCACAACAAACCTAGGAGTTATGAAGAGGTTTACCCACAAAGAGAGTTAGGGCTGCCTGAGACCCCAAAATACCAACTTGCTGGGTCCTGCCGAAAGAATTTGACTCAAGTCTTCTCAGCCAAAGAAAAGCAGTTTATTGAAAGTTCATTAAAAGTTCACCATATGGGGTAGACTCTCAAAGAGCCAGTCTATGCTAGACCATTCCATGGCACTCTCACAGAGCAAATCTGTGCTAAGCCAATCTATGGTGCTCTCACACATGGAGGGAAGATGGGATTCTTATATACAGAGGAATTTAGGGGTGGTCTAGAGGAGGAGTTTGGGGAGGGTCTTCAGGAGGAGTCAATGAGGTCAGTGCAAGAGTGGATTGATATTTTGATAGGCTCCAGGGTGGGAAGCAGATGGACAATGGAGGGCCAGGCTAGTAACAAGAGGTTTGGGCCCAGCCACAATGGAATACTTATGGCCTCTGCAAAGGCCTCCTCAAGTGGGAAGATTTAACCAGACTTCAAGGGTTTTCCCAGCCTGTACCTCAAAGATTTAAGGAGAGCTCAAGGGGGCTTCTAGAGCCTACACCTCATCAGTTAGATGCTGTTATTATTCCTATTTTATGGTTGAAAAAATTGAGGCAGATAGAAATTAGGTGAATTGCCCCAGGTCACCCAGCTAATAATTGTCTGACACCAAATTTGAACTAAGGTCTTTCTGACTCCAGCCCAGAGCTCTAACCATCTTACTACTTTGCTAATCCTAGGAGAGGGGTATATTCAGAAATTATTACGATGTTAAAAAAAAGAAAAAGACATCAATTTAAAAAATAGACAGTGCTAAGCCATCTTCATTCCCCTCCCCTCCCCCCTTCTCTCTCTCCCAATTAATTAGACTCTTCCATGAGGAGAATGCTGGCTCTTCAAAGAGTAGTGGTTAATGTGTAGGAACCAAACTATAGAACGGTTTCTAGTGGTGTGCCCTGGGGAATATTCCTTGGTAGATACATAAGTATTCAAAAAGATCAAAATAGCCTTGAAAGATGAACTGGAATAGTAAGGTGAAATTTAAGAGAAATAATAAAAAAAATTCTGGATTTAATATAAAAAATTAATTGCACAAATGATGAGGTACAGGCTCAGGGAACCCCCTTGAGCTCTCCTTGAATCTTCCCACGTGAGGCATTGCCTGAGGCCATAAGCCTTTCATTGTGGCTCTGCCCAAATCTTTGTCAGTAGTTTAGCCTTCCTTTGGCCGGCAACTTCCCATCCTTGATCCTCCCAAAATATCTAGACCCAAATCTGTTACACCCTTGAACTGGCCTAGCCCACCATTGTCTGTCACCTCCTGGTAACCTCCAGCAACTTCCCACCCCTAATCACTCATTACTGGAGTCTGACCTCATTGATTCCTCCTGAAGACCCTCCCCAAACTCTTCCTCTAGGCCACTTCTAGATTCCTCCCACAACCTTTCTGTATATTAGTCTCATCTTGCCTCCCAGAGAATGCTGGAGAATTATCTAGCACAGACTCACTCTTTGTCAGATGGTTCTGGCCCACTTGCCCAATGCAAGCATCACAGATACCAAGGCTCCTTTAGTCTACCCATTATGTTGAGCTTTTAATAAACTTTGCTTTTCTTTTGCTGAGAGAAGACTTGAGTCAAATTCATTTGTCAGGACCCCATGTGTTGGTATTTTGGGTCGCAAGCACCTATAACCCTATACCTCAACATTTTATGTTTCCCTTACCTCATCTATAAAAATATAGAATGGAGGAAATGTGTTTAGATAATAGTTTCTATGTGTAATGGGGGTTTGGAGCATGATCAGTTTGGTTAACATAGAGAAACCCTGCTTCTCCCTTTGGGCAATGAGTACAAGGGTTAGTCAATGTCATATGTGAGAACAATCTGAGTGTTTTAGTGAAACTCCAAACTCAGTATGAGTTAATAGCACACCAAGGCAGTAAAAAAAGTTTATTTTTTTTGAGATTGCTTTCAGAAAGGCCCAGAACAAGGGAGGACTTTGCTTTGCTGTGTACTCTTTTTTTGTAATCCACAAATGGAATAGCATGCTCAGTTCTAGGGAGCACATTTTAATCAGAGGAGAATGATCAGCTTGGTGAGGGTTTGAAGACCATGTCATACAAGAATCAGTTGCAAGAAATAGAAGTATTTAACCAGAAGAAGAGAATGGTGGGGTGAGGGAGGCTGGAAGGATAATGAAAGTTGTCTTCAGCAATGGCTTTCATATGGAAAAAGGGATTAGAGTAATTCACTAAAGCTTTTGACCTTGTGTATCACAATAAAATGTGGCAAGTCCTCAAAGGGATGGAAGTACCAGATCATCTTATCTCCAGAGAAACCTACATGCAGGCCAAGAAGCTACAGATAGAACTGAACATGGAGTAGCTGCTTGGTTTAAGATGAGAAAAGGAGTACGACAAGGTTGTATATTTTCACCTTATTTATTTAACTTATATGCAGAGTGCATCATGCAAAATGCCAGGCTGGATGAATCAATAGCCAGAATTAAGGGTGCTAGGAGAAATATTAACAGTCTCAGATATGCAGATGATGCCACTCTGATGGCAGAAAATGAAGAGGATTTAAGAAGCCTCTTGATGAGGGTGGAAGAGGAGAGTGTAAAAGTTGGCTTTAAGCTTAACATCAAAACAACCAAGATCCTGGCAACTGGTCTTATCACTTCCTGGAAAATAGAGGGAGAAGAAATGGAAGCAATGTCAGATTTTATATTCTTGGGTTCAAAGATCACTGCAGATAGCAATTGCAGTCAAGAAATTAAAAGATGCTTGCTTCTTGGAAGGAAAGCTATGGAAAATCTGGACAGCATACTAAAAAAACCAGAGATATCACTTTACTGACAAAGGCCCATATTTTTAAAGCTATAGTTTTTCTAGTAGCAATGTATGACTGTGAGAATTGGACTATAAGGAAAACTGGATGCCACAGAATTGATGTTTTCAAATTGTGGTGCTGGAGAAGACTTAAGAATCCTTTGGACAGCAAGGAGATTAAATCAGTCAATACTTAAAGAATTTAAAAGCAGGTTATTCATTGGAAGCTCAAATATTGAAACGGAAGCTTAAATACTTTGGTTCCATTAACGATAAGATAGGACTCATTGGGAAAGATCTCGATGTTAGGAAAGATTGAAAGCAAAAGGAGAGGGGGACAACAGAGGAAGAGATGGAGAGAGAGCATCACACAAACAACAAATATGGACTCAGACAGATTTTGAGAGATAGTGAAGGACAGAAGGGCCTGTTGTGCTATGGTCTATGGTCGGTAGGATCACAGAGAGTTGGATATGACTGAATGATTGAACAACAACAAAATTCAAGTTGGCCCCAGATGATGAAACTAAGAACAATTGGTTGAAGTTTCAGAGAGTGTTTAGATTTGATTTAAGAAAAACAAACAACTTCCTAATAAGAAAAGCTAAAAAAAAGTTGAAAGTTGGAAATTAAAGTATTCCCTTTCCCTAGAAAGCTTTAGATACTTACTAACTGACCTTATACTGTTCTTGTCATACATGGGATCCTTGTACAATTAAACTGTATATCCTGTGAAATCCTTTCCAATTGTGATTCTTCTTTGCCTGCACTATTCTTACAGTTCTCTAAGCTTTAAACTTCATAGTTAACGTCAAGTCTCCCCTTTACCACCAAAACCAATAAGTTAGCATGCTTTGTCACTTCCACTTCTATAATACCTTTCATTTGCAAAGAGAAGTAAGGGAAACTAGGAAAACAATATTCACAATAATTAAAGCAATGTAATGGGAAAGAAAAAAAAATGAACAATCAAATGCTATGTAATTTCAAACAACATAGAAGGTTGTCCTTGAGAAGAACTGAGAAAATGGGGCTTCCTCCTTTTTTTACAGAAACAGGAAGCTATGGTCATAGAATATTGCATATAATTTCAGACATAGTTATAGTATCAATTGGTTTTATATAATTATATTTTTTTACTCTTTGTTGTTGTCATTTGACTCTTTATTACAGAGATAACTCTTCACATGGGGAGCAGGGAGGGATATCTTCAAAGATGAAAGTGATATAAAAGCAGAAGATATAGAAATTTTTGAAAAAAAATAGTTCACAGTCTTTTCTATATTTAAAGAACTCATCTTTGCTTTGTGATCCTTCCTTGACACCTTTACCTTCTTGTCTTACTGTGGTTCATCCCATCAATTACCACCTATTCATATCATTTAATCTCATCTGGTCCCTCAGTATTGTACAGTAATCATTTTATTCTTTGATACCCTATCATACTCTATTCCCTACATCTGATTTTTCTAACCTTCTCTTCTCCCCTTCAGTCTTGTGCCCTTCTTGTACCCTTTCCTCCTGAGCAAAATCCTTACTTTCTACTTTACTAAGAAAATCAGAACCATATCTCCTGAACTTTCTCATCACTATTCCCCACCCCAAAACTCCTCTATAACTTCAGCCATTCTCTCCTCCTTTCCTCCTGTCTCATAGGAAGAGTGTAGTAAGCCAAAACATTTGAATCTTGGAGGTCAGTTTTCATGTAGATGTCCTTGATGATTGTGGCTTTGTGCCCCAACTCACCCCCCCACCCCTGCCCCAAGCCTGCTCTTGAGGGCATCCTTTGTCATGTGAATGCATTTTGATAAGAGTTAACTTACTTCCCCTGATTTCCTGGCACCTTGATAACAAAGCCTTATCTTATCTGAGCTACTTCCAGGATATGACTATGATAATGACAATGATATTCCAGGATATGACAAACTAAGCTTATTGATAGGAGTACTTGAATCTTTGTCTGCTTGTTCTATAAAAACCTTGTTCAAAGAATCATTAAAATGGAGTTCATGGTTCTTCCTTGAACTACCCACATGGTCTGGTTATTTCTTATTCACATCTCCAATCACACTTAAGTGCTGGCCACTGAGCAGCCCACGGCAAATGGCACCTAATGTGGCACTTGTGATATATAGGCCCAAATCCAAATCCTCTTTTTATTTCTGTTAATAGGTTTCACAGAAAGACAGAAATGATTTGTCAGAAGAGAGATCTTTTCTCCTTGAAAAGGCAAGGAGTACCCTCTCATTGTTTCCTACGAATCTTCCCTATTGACATAATCTTCATTCTCTCCTTTTATTCTGGCTCTTTCCTTACTGCTTGCAAATAAACTTAATCAGGTTTACTTCATCCTTAAAAAGGTTTCATTTGAGCCTGCCATCACCTGAATCTATCATCCCATGTCTCCTCTCCCTTTCACTACCAAATTCCCAGAAAGAAGGAACTATTTGCTAACTTCAACTTTCTCAGTAATTTGACTTCTGAATCCATCACTAACCTGAAATTGCTTTTCAATGTACTAGCCTACCAATCTATACTCTGCCTCTGTGACCTCTTTCTGTGATGGGCCATTTCTTTTCACATTCTTTATTTGAAGCAAAGTTCCCTGACTAGTCATGTCTTCATTCTTCTCCAAGTTGCACTCCTAAATCTCCAGACTTTCTTTTATGCCACAAAAACCTCCTTATATTGTAAGTTCATTCCATCCCTGGACTTGTCACACCTGAAATATACTCTGCTCCTATAGCCCATTCCTCTGATTGGCTGGTTCGTCCTGGAATTTTCATTTTAAGGAAAATACCCAAGCCAGCCATGGCTTCATTCCTTTATAAACCTTACTCCTGACATTTAGGACTATAGCTTCCTTTCCTCACATCTCTCTTTCATCATAATATGCACCCTTTGAGGGCTTATAGTTATATTCCCAGAGTTTAGTAGGTGCTTTATAAATGTTATTTTTTTCAACTTGTCTCAGACTTTCTATTTCCATTGCCACTCCTTTGATTTAGGTCTTTATTACCTTTTGCCTGGACATCTTTTCTTTCTTTCCTTCTTTCTTTCTTTCTTTCTTTCTTTCTTCCTTTCTTTCTTTCTTCCTTCCTTCCTTCCTTCCTTCCTTCCTTTCTTTCTTTCTTTCTTCCTTCCTTCCTTCCTTCCTTTCTTTCTTTCTTCCTTCCTTCCTTCCTTCCTTCCTTCCTTCCTTCCTTCCTTCCTTCCTTCCTTTCTTTCTTTCTTTCTTTCTTTCTTTCTTTCTTTCTTTCTTTCTTTCTTTCTTTCTTTCTTTCTTTCTTCCTTCCTTCCTTCCCTTTTCTTTCTTTCACAGTCTCCTCATTTGTCTCTTTACGTTTCTTCTTTTCTCTCTCCAATACATTTCACTCTTGCTAAAGTAACCTGTTTTACAAATCTGATCTCATCATTTCCCTACTCAAAAAAAACAATAAATAAACTATACTTGTTTACTGTTGGATTTTGGATACAATCTTGCATTTTGAACTTTTCACATCCTGACTCTAATCTACCTTTCTAGCCTTATTCCATTAGGACTCCCCTTCATGGATTCAAAATCTAGACAAACTGGACTAGCTTTTCCTAAGTCTTTTCATACCTTTATCCTGCCTCCATTACTTTGCAAATGCCCACCCCTATAAAGTCACCAGAAGAAAACATTATGGAGGCGACAGCATATAAGTTATGTTAAAGGATAGTTTGACTTGCACAGTATCTACTGAATTCTCTTAGGGTGATAATACATATACCGCATCCCAGGACTCTGCTTGCAATGCTCAATTGTGTCATTACTGTTGTGGATGCAGACAGTGCAGATAGAGTTTAAGGATCCTGAAATGTGCAGCAGTTGAAATGATGTCATAGTATCAAAGGAATGTCGAATTTAGAGTCAAGGGACCTGGGTCTGAATTTTGAGTCTACTACTCATTTCCTTTGTTATATTGAGCAAAGTCATTAATTTCTTTTGGGTTTTGGTTACTTATGTACAAAATGGGAGAGCTGAACTAGAACCTCTCTAAGGACCTAAGGACCTCTAATCCTAGGACCTGTCTCTTCTCTCAGACATTAGCAAAGTCAATGAGACTCTTCCCCTTGGTAGCCTTGTTACCTTAGATAGAGAACTTCACCTCATACAGCCTCAGTTTCTTTATCTGTAAAATTTGAGTATTGGACTAGGTCCTTAAGTACGAGGCATTCTTCCAGGTTCTAAGAGCATTAAGATGAAAATGAAGATTCTCCACCCTCAAACAGCTTGCATTTGATTGGGAAACAACATTTACATTATAGCTAAGTAAAAGTACAATATATGCAAAGTAATCCAAAGCTTTTGGGAGAGGGTTAGACTACTAGGGTTGGGGATCAGGAAAAGTCTTTTGTAGGAGTGGCCATCCAAAGTGAGTCTTCAAGGAAGGTAAGGATGATAAAAAAAAAACATAGCTGAAGGAGTTAATTAGGTGAGTGAAGGGGGATAATGCTAAATAAATTTGGACTAGGCATTTACCCAAAGATGTCAAAAGTACTCGTATAAACAGTTTTTTTAAAAAGCAATGTTTTTTTTTAGAAGCAAAAACCTGGAAACTCACAAGTTGCCCATCTATTAAGGAATGGCTAAACAAATTGTTAAACAAATGTAATGGAATACTACTGAGTCATAAGAAATTATGACATTAATGGTTTCAGAGAGAACTGGGAAGATCTGTATGAACTGATGCAGAGTGAATGAGCAGGACCTGGAGAGTAATTAATACAGTAACAACAATACTATAAAGAGAAATAACTTTGAAAGACTTCAGAACTCAGGTCAATGCAATGGCAAAGTACTGTTCCACAAACCTGAAGACGGAGCATGCTACTCAGAGATGTGATAGACTCAACATGAAGAATGAGGCATAATTTTGAACTTGACTATGCTTCACTTTACCTTGCATGTAGCTCATAATGGTTTTCTTTTTTTTCTTATGTTCTTCTTTTCCTTCCCCCCCACCCCCCTCTCTCTTTCTCTCTCTAATTGGGAGGTAAAAGAAAACAAATGCTTCTTAATTGAAGAAACATAAAAGAAATACATTTGTAAAAGTAGGCTAAAGTCAGTTTGTAAAAAGCTTTAAATGTCAAGCCAAGGAGATTGAATAGTATTAAAGAATTTTCTTTCTCATGCAAAGTGATTTTCTTTTCTGTGAGGATTCTTGACAGTGTGACTCAGGAAATTCACTCAAGTAGTTTGACCCAGCTAAGTGGCCAACAACTTTCTCTATCCGATATTTGCAAGGATAGATCTTAACTAACTAGGTTCAGTTCTGATGGGGGCACAGTGGAAGGAAATGTCACCACAGGCTAGAGATAATGTTTGATTTTTTTTTCTTAACACAGGACCTGTGTTAAAGCCAGATCCTGCTACCCTTCTACTATATCACCCAGAGAGTTGATGGGCAGACAGGCTCACCATGTTCTCTCCTAGCCTCACTCGAGGGTTAGTGCTGCCAAGTCATGTCTTCTTATAATGTGACATCCAACTAGTGGCCAGGCGCCACAGTAGACCACTAATTAGGAAGTCCCCCTTCCAGTGACCAGCCTCATCAATTGCAACCATCATGCTGTCAGAGACAGGAGTTAAGCCAAGGCCCTGCCGGGCAGCAGCTTTGCCAGGTGGGCCAAAAAGAGAGAGAAAGAGCCAGTTGTTCATTTTCTCCCTCCCCAAGTTGAGAAGGAGGCTGTACTAAGCTCCTTGAAGCTTGGAATTCACTCTTGCATATCTTATGCCTCTCAATGATACCTCTAAGGATTTCATTTCTTTAGACCTTAAGAGATCTTTGAGGAGATAAAGGGTTCGGATTATCAGGCAGGCACTTGAAGAACATTGAGACAAAGGGAGAGGCATCTGAGCACATACTAGTAACTATATGTACATCAACACCCTTGTTAGGATGTCAGATCATGGTAATTTTCAAATGCCACAATTTGGCAAACTGGATCTTCAAGTAGGTGAGGAAGTTCATCTTTATTTCTGCTCAATAGCACTCCCTCTCTAGGACTGATTTTTTCTTTTTGGCTGCTTTCTATTCTCTGTCTGTGTATGTATTTAATAGTATGCCTTTTGTTTTCACAGCCTAGTAGCATCTCTGCATTCCCTGCTAGTATTTTATTACAGCTTTGCTCACTGAGGCAGAGCCGCAACTAAAGCTGTTCAATACATCTGACTGGCAGTTATCCTCATGTGTCATTTAAAGACCCTGAAAATATTCTCTTACCAACCCATCCTTCACCCCAACCCCATTTCTAAGGTGGTACGGAACTGTCATGAATTTATTAATTTAAGCCCTTTGAATTTTTTGACACATTTATTTTACTGACATCAAAAGGATACTGGGTATTTTTGGACAAAATTAATTGAGTTCTTAGCATTATTTGTTATCTGAGCAGAGTCAGTCACATTCTAAATACCACTATATCCATACCTATATGGATACCAATTATTGAGCAAAGAACGATAAGGTGATAGAGCTGGACAAAGGACATTGGACTCAATGTGAGGATCTGAATGTGAAAGCTGGCTCTGCTCTTTACCACATGTAAATCATATATGTGAAGATGTCACCTCCTGCCTTCAAGAAAAACTCTTTGAAAGAAAAGAATATTTCATTTTTGTCTTTGTAACCCCAGCATCTAGCACAGGGGTTGGCAAACGATAGTTCAGCTGCCTGTTTATGTTGGTAAAGTATAATAAACTTTATTTAAAAATGTAAAAAGCATTCTTAGCTCTGCTGAACAAAAGCAAGCAGCTGGCCTGATCTGGCCCACAGGCTATAGTTTGCAGTCCTCTGATCTAATAGACTACCTGGTATCTACTAGGTGTTTAATCAATACTTGTTGATTTAACTGCTAGGTTGCACTTATATCATGAGATTTAGATGTCAGATATTGAAGTTTATTAAAAAAAACTAGCCACAGAGCTAATTTACAGATAAATAGGAGGTAGAAATTTTCTGTTACATGCAGTAGATTCTCAAGAAATGCTTGATGATGGTTTTCAAGTCATTAATGTTTCGTGAGAGTGTAACAGAAAATAATCTAGGTGTTAGTAGAGAGCACACTGATCTTAAGTTAGCAGAGCAGCATTATTTCTAAAATAAGATGCTAGGATATACACATGACTCTAACGGTAAGAGATATTGATCCTAGTTCTCTCTTACCAACTGAAGGTTCATTTTCTAGGTCTGTATGTATAAAGTTATACAGCATGTTGGAATAACCAGGTTATTCTACTCAAGACTGACTAATTCTATATGAAATGAATAATGTCAGAATGTCAAGCATTAATAAATTTGTCAGTGTGGCAAATGCAACAACTCCTTTATAAATTGGTAGATGATTTTTGAGAGTTGATGTGGCAGAAAAAAAATCACTCCATTGTGAAATTGGTGATGCGACTCTCCAAATTAACTTAGGCTGGTTTTCAGATGTCAGACATACAATCTGTTGCTCAGTCTTTACTTGGAGCTTTTTTAGGAGCTTTTTAGGATATGCAAAGAAATCATTCTCCATTGGAATAACCTTCAAGAACTCTGGTAACCTCAACTTCCTGATGAAACATTTGAGGAAAGAGGACTAATGTATACAGATTTAAATATGCTACATGTAGCATTCTCCCTCCCTTCAAGTAGAATGTAAGCTCCTTGAGGTCCTATTTCATATGTATCTTTATACACGTAGTGTCTCACAGATAGTGCTTAATATATATAGTGCTTGGTAAATGCTTGTTGAATTGAGTTTTTGAGTCTGATACCTGACATTGTTTTCTCTATTTTTTTCTCAAGGTTTATGTGTTGTTTTAGAAGGTACCTTATATGGAATATATTGGAGTGGAGGTGTGAGATCATTTGATTAGATGATCTGAATTAAAACCCTACCTCTGATGCTTATTTATTACCTGAATCACCTTGGGCAAAGTGACAAGCTTTGTGGGACTTAGTTTCTTCATCTGTAAAATTGAGTGGCCTTTCAAGTTTTGTCTAGGTCTAAGTCTATGGTCTTATGGTCCAATGAACTATACATCACAGGTCCCAATCAAACAATTTAAAAGTCAGGCAGCTATGTGTGCACTGAAGAGGGCTTATAGCTGTCAGAGGGTGTAATGGGAATCTGAAGCTCTTTCGTGACACAAGCCCCTTTGCTTAAGTGACTCCAAGAATGTTCCCTGGTTTGGTGGTCATGTGGAGCCTGTGGCGAGAAGCTTGTTTTTTGGGAATGGCCACATCTTGTTGCTTTGTAAC
>JAQQSW010015015.1:0-11978 GCA_028646575.1 Pseudocheirus occidentalis | reverse complement strand
TGTAGGTCCGTGCCTTCAGTTTGTACTCGCCTGTGCCCTGAAGCTGCATTCGAGTCTTGGCCAGTTCCATGGGGCAGCAGATTACACACTGGATGGCGCCTGCAGCAGACCCGGCCAAGAACTGGTTCATGGGTGTGTCCTTCCCCAGGGCCCGGATTGTGTTGCCTTGGACTCCAAACACAAGGGCATTGATGAAGGTTAGGCCCATCATGGGTGACCCAATACCTTTATACAGGCCAAACACCTATAAGCAAAACAGAAGAGAAAAAAAAAATCAGTGATGGGGAATGGCGGTGGTAGTGATAAAAACTGCCTCATGTATGGAGGAAGACATCACACGACGGGGAAAAAACCCAAAAAACAAACCCTGAACAAAAAAGAAAATGTTAAGCCCTAGGCTCAAAGTCAGAAACTGGGACTGATGAGGGGCCCACCATCACCTCAACAAGCAGCTTTTCTTTCTGGTGCTCAGTTTTCTCATCCATAAAATGGAAACAGTAATGAAAATATTAAGAGCAAAAATCAAGGGTAATTGTAAGGAGTAACTAAGATTTAAAAGTTAAAACACGCTGGAGGAAGCATTTGTCAACATGAAGCAAAGAGCTGCACAAGTGTTGGTGACAAGGGGCTTTCCTGAGTTCACTCTTCATTTTTACAAACCAGGAAACCAAGACTCCAAAGGAGAACAGGTGATTGGCGAGTTAGTAAAAGCACAGGGTCTAGAATTCGGGTTTTCTGTCTGACTCGAAGGCTAACGTTCTCTGTAACCATTAACACGCCCCCACCTCTGTGTGCCCACAGTATCCCTCTAACAAGTCAGGACACAGATCACATCAAATCACAGTATTCTGTAGAGTCTAAACGTGGTTCTCAACCTTCCTAAGGCTGCAACCCTTTCATACAGATACTTGTGTTGTGGTGACTCCCAACCACAAAATTATTTTTGTTGCTACTTCCTAACTGTAATTTTGCTACTGCTATGAATTGTAATATAAATATCTGATATGCAGGATATATTTTCATTGTTACAAATTGAACATAACTCACAGGTTGAGAACCGCCGGTCCAGAGTCAGGGAGACCCAGAGTTCAAATCTGGCCTTAGATACTTACTAGCTCTGTGACCCTGGGCAAGTCACCTAACCCTGTTTGCCTCAGTTTCCTCATCTGTGCTCTCTGAGGGCAATGACCATGTCGCAGTCATCTCTGTATCAAGCATTTAATACTACTGACTATACCTAAACCACTCAGGCTCTTGTTACCTGTTGTGAACGAGTTCTGTCTTCTCCCGCGCACACAACTTCCCTCATCTGTTTCTCAAAACTCACCACATGTAACTTCTCCACAAAACCTCAGCTGCTGCCGGGTACAATCTGTCTCTCCAAATTCCCTGACCTGCGTGTATCTCTATGAGCCATTACAATGTAAGCTCTTCACGATGAGTTCTTAGCACACACACAGCTTCTGAATAGCGCGTGCTTTAAAATCTCCCATGACCCAAGCCTTCCACCTCATTGATCGATGGGGAGCCGTGTTAAAGTGGCATCCCGCTCAGTCAGGATTCAAGTCTACTGTGGCTGACTTTTTTCAGTCCTGTGTGATCCCATTTGGGGTTTTCTTGGCAAAGATACCGGGATTTATCATTTCCTCCCCTATCTTATTTTACAGATGAGGAAACTGAGGCAAAGAGGGCTAAGTGACTTGCCCAATCACACAGCTAGTAAGTGGGACCATAGTCCAGTGATTGTGCCTCTAAATCAGAGAGAACAATTCTTAGATTACCGGACTTCTGAGAGCTGCTGTAAAAGGTGCCCAGTGAACCACAAAGCACTTTAGAAATGTGAATTACTATTACTTACACTTTCTTGCTTGATAATGGACTGAAAGCAGTGGAAAGTCCCTCGGTAGAGAGGTTTCTCTACACTCTGAACCTGGAGGCGTACCTAGAACAAAAGTTCACAGTGAAAAGGTTTGACAAGGCCAGGGAAAGCTGCACAGTTTACTTGTGCTCTGCACTTAACTTCTACAGCACTAGGGAGGCCCGCATGTGGCCCTCAGAGAAGTGGTGAGATGCGCTAGGCAGGTTATTTTATCATTAAGGTGAAGAGGGTTGGTGGAGGAACAGAGGGACAGTGCACAAAACATTTCATGGGCCTTGAATGGGGACAGAGTTAAAGGGAAAGCATAGCCCTCCCTTTACATTTGTGACTGACTGGGCCCTGGAGTGGGAGTGTGTGGTTGCCTCTTGAGTCCAAAATCAGGTTCAAGGAAGAACCCTCTTGCTCTCTATAGGTCCCAGTTAACGGCTCCCATGTGAAGAGTGAGCTGCTAATATCCCTTGGCTACCATTTTATCAGCAGAGAGGCTTAGGACAATACCTGCTCTCAGTTTATTTAACTGTCCTTATTATAAGGATGGAAATGCAGTATCTCTTTCTTTTTTTAAAGGGAGGAGTAGACGTTAGGAAAAGTAATAAATACAGCACAATTTATCTTTCTTCTCTGCTCAACAGTTTGGCTTTGTCAGGAGCCCCCAATATAGTTATCAGACTGCTACTTCAGTTAAAAAAAACCTCTTATTTTTAAGGAGAGCAGACCAGATTCCAAAGGGCTCTCTCCAAGTGGCTAGCTCCAGACTTCAGAAATCAGCAGCTGGGAGGAGGTTGCCCTGCAGACAATACAGGCCTTATGGCCTTGGGGCTTAACTCTCCTCTTGACAGCATGTTTTTTAAAGTTGTAGAGATATGGAGAAATATTTCCCCAATTTGCATGTGACTGAGGTAGGGAGCACCCTGCCCCCCACCCTTCCTCCAGTAGTTCCAGAGCCAAAGAGTACTGGATTTGGAGACTGAGGACAACCCAAGATTAAATCCTTGTGCTTGCCAGTCTCAGCTTCCTCTCTGTAAAATAAGCGAAGACTTCCAGCACTACAGCGTTACATCCTATCGTCCTTATGGGGTTGTTAGTGTGTGGATGGGCAGGAGTTGAGGATGAATTTTTTAAAATGCTTCTTTAATCTCAAATGATTCCCTTCCTCCCTCCCTCCCCCCCCCCCCAGCACATCTGTAGATTAATAACTCCATGAAAAAAAGTGTGACTGTGGGTACGGACCGTGTCCAGAGGAAATGCTACATGATTCATACCAAACCAAAGTTTGGTTCTAGGAACAGGAGTTGTTCAAATGCATCTTAAGAAAGGGTAACTGTGTGGCTCAAATTCTAAAAAATAAAAGAGTCAGGATTTACTTATGTGTTGGTTTTGAAACATAATGGGATTTTTTTGTGGGGTGTTTTTTTCCACTAACATTCTGAAAGTTATTTTAATGAAAACTCCCATGAATGAGAACATGCCTTAGAAATCCTATGGGGAGGAGGCTCCCAAGCCCTGAACACTCTCAAACCAGGACTTCATGACAGCCTGCCGTGTCTGCTAGCTTGGGTTTGCTTTAAATTTGGGCAGAAAACCTCAAATCTCTGAAACAAACTACCGTTTCCCCAAAAAAGCAGCCTTGAGGTTCATTCATCCCCATCCCCATCACTCCCTCCAATCCAAAGAATCCCCCTCTCCTTCCAGATCCTGATGCATCCTAATCACGGCCAGCCATCCCATCTCCCATTTCCCATCTCCAGTCTCTGAGGTACAGGGAGAAACAGGGTTTAATTCTCAAGCATCGGAGGAAATAGAGTTTAAACACTCTGAATAAAGGGTGCACGGAAGTCAGGTCTAATTATATTGGGAGGGATGACAGTGCTGCCAATCCCCCAAGGATTTTTTGGGGGGCTGGGGGGGGGGAGTCAGAGGAGGTTCTAGCCAGGCTGGGATACTCTCCCTACCCACAACCCTCCACCCCCAGATTACCAGCCAGGGCTTGGGGGGCCTGGGAGGAAGGACTCCGGGTGGGGGGGGGCTGTTTATGTCCGTTCTTGGCACTAATCATACATTCTGGGAGAAATTCAGACTGAGAGAAACAGAAGGTTCTTCTGGTCTGTACTTACTAGGTAACTCTCCAGGGATGAGGCTTATCTGTCATCTACAACAAAGTAACACTTTTGCTGTTATAATGAAGACAGCCCTGGGCTCAGAAAGTAAAGGCAGTTAAAAAGCAACAGAACACATTTTCAGCATCACATCAAACACACGGGGTGGGGAAGGAAGGGAGGAAGGGGGAAACCGAGGTGAGGCAGGGAGGACCCGGATCCAATCTTATATTCTAGAATTGGAAAACGAGCGGCCCCACCCTCTGGGAGCCAGACCTTGAGCCCCTGGGGGTGGGGGGGAGGTATATGGGAATGACAAAAGCCAAACTATTCACTTCACCAAAGGGATTCAAGTATTTGCTTACAGATTTGCAATTCTGTGGATGGAGGAAGAAAAAAAAATGTAATTATTGCCTACCTAGGCCCTAGGCTGAAAGGGCCAGAAATGGAAAGAACATTGGATTTGGATCCAGGACCCTGGGTTCAAATCCAGACTCTAATTGTAATGTTCCAATCATTTAATGTTTTAATTCCCTAAGAAGCTGAATAAGGTGACCTCCAAATGCCAAAGATGAAGATAGTGCTATGCTTAATGACCATCATAGGGAACCTTAGCCTACAATAAAAAAAAAGAGGTACATATTGACTGGTCTTAAGAGTTCAGAGCTCTGAGGGCTTACTAGATAGCCAAGTCTATTCAACTCTCTAAGCCTTAGCTTCTCCACCTGTGTAGGAGGGGTCCCCTTGGGGAGAAAAATCACTTTGTAAGCCTTAAAAACTTATTTGGAATGTTATTACGTTGGTGGTGAAGAACACTGGAAGGAAACTATCCAGAAAAAACAGAGGGGCTGCCTCACTAGCACCCTGATTTAGTGAGGAGGGTTTTCAAAGAAACCCATTTTTTAAACAGCAGTTTATATTTTGCAAGTTCGCATAAGGTCACCTAGCTAGTAAGTCTTAAGGGCTGGACCTTTCTATACCACACTTTCTAACACTACCAGCTGTTTCTCAATTTACAGAAACTTGAAAGAACAGGAAAATTCCCAAGACTTGGGGGAAAATTCCTGTTGAATGACTTTTTGAAGAAATTGATTCCCTTCCATCCTGAAAGCCCTAATACCCACTCAGAGTAACAAGTGGCCTGGTTTGGTCTGAATGGAGACTGAGCAATGGGACAACACTTAGGGAGACCAGAGTCAATATTTTATCTTCTCTTCCTGCAAGCGCCTCAGGTTATCAAGTAATAGCTGCAATTTTCTTTAAAAACAAAAACCCTGAGACTATAAAACTCACGTGAACAAGACAATATCACAGTCAGGAAACGTAACATGCTACTGAGCTTGCAAGTTCAAAACCCTGCTCTGATGCTATGCCTCAGTTTCCTCTTCTGTAAAATGAGAAACCTTTACACACACAGCAAAGTAGAAATTCTCTTTGCACCTACTCCACAGGAGAGGGGCAAGGAAGGAGGGCCATTTCCTGCTTTCTAAAAACAGCTATCAGAGAGTCAAAGCTAATGCTAATTCAGGATCATGGTTCCAGGCTATGCAGGTATGCCTTTCTAAGAGAATCTGAATTTATGTAACAGAATGAATTTGGAGCTGGTCTCTTGGCTTTGTTAAGACTTCCAAGCATTTAATATATGATCTGACTTGCAAAAAAGTTTTAGAAATCATGATTGCCTAACACAAGGTAGGCCTTGGATCAAAATTAGGAAATAGACCCTTTTTAAGCCAAACAAAAAAAGGCCCATGCTTTAGTTTCTTATTAGTTTGGCAGAAAGGAAGTAAGGACTTCTTAGTTTTAGCTTGTAACTGGACTTATGTATCTATTGATACATTTTCTTCCTTCCCCTGTGTAACCTGGCTTCCCTGAAGTGGGTAGTGGCTGGGAAAGGGAGGGAGGGAGGGATAGAATCAGTAATAAGAGATATAGATTTACCTTTTAAAGGTTTGGATAATTTTCCCTGAGGTTTCCCCCAAAGTTTCTCTTTGATCCCAGGCTGGTCAGATATGGGGGGGTTCAGCCAGTCCAGAGGGTAACCCATTTAAGTGGTTAGCTTGCCTTTCTCCCCAACAACAAATAAAATAAAACTTGGTTGAAATTCTATGTACAGGTTTTCATTTTCCTGAAAAGTGCCTCAAAGAATGGCTTTCTCTAGTGACCTTGGAGAGGTGTGTTAACTAAGTCAGAGATCTTCACAGCAACATGCAACTCAAGTTTTGGTGTTAAGACTATTTCAAATAAGAATTTATAAATGACTCACCCCTAAAAAGTTTCAGATTAAAAAAAAAGTCTCAATAAACTGGTTATGCACCGGACACCTCTCGGAAGACACCCAGAAAGCACCTTTACACACTTCAGGTTAAAATGAAAAAAAAAAAAAAAAAAAAAGCGGGAAAATTTCCCCTGAAATGCTGGTCACCAATCTTCCCCAGTTCCCTTTTTCGTTGGGGCCACCTTCTGAGCAAATTCCTTGTATAAGTAAACCTGTGGAAAAAAACCTCACCTTGACGGTGTCAAAGGGATGTCCCACCAGCACACCTGCAGCACCTATGAGGATTATAAGAAAAATGGAACTGTCAAGTAGACAGACATGTGACTCCCCAGGCCACCCCACATTTCTAATTCCCAAGGAGGCTGAGGCTGGCAGGAAAGCCTTGGGGGAGGAAAGCATCTTTGCTAAAATACAGAAGAAGAGGGGTTGAGTTCAGGTGTGTCAGACTTATGGGGGGGGGGAGGATTCCTGGCAAAAATACTAGAGTAGTTTATCATTTCATTCTCCAGCTCATTTTACAAATGAGGAAAAAGAGGAAAACAGGGTTAAATGACTTGCCCAGGGTCACACAGCTAATAAGTGTCGGAGGCCAAGTTTGAGCTCAGGAGGAGGAATCTTGCTGACTCCAGGCCCCACATTTCTATCCACTGTGCCACTCAGCTGCCCTAAAGGGAAGGGGTATGAAGAAACTGAATGTGAGACTGGAATAATGGGTCAAAGGCTGCCCCATTCAATCATGAACCCTTATCTGATGCAATGGAATGAACACAGGCTCTGCAATCAGAGGTGGTGGTTGTTCAGCTCTTTACAATCCTGTGGCTTTCCTTGGTATAAATACTGGAGATGCCCACCATTTCCTTCTTCAGCTCATTTTACAGATGGGGAAACAGAGTTAAGTCACATGCCTGGCCTGAGGTCACACAGCTAGATCAAAAATTCTATCTCTGAAGCCTACCTATGTGACCCTGAGCAAGTTACCTAACCTCTCTGGGCCTCAGTTTCTCCATCTGTATGTGTAGGGGGTTGGACTCTATGGCCTGAGGTCCCATTCAGTCTCTGACTTTGACCCAGACTTCTCTGCCCAAGAACACACTCCACATGTCTATGTGTCCCTTCGAGCCAACTTTTACCTATGCCTTGGAAGTGTTCCGTCCTCTACCTGTTGAATTTACTTATTCTTTAAAGCTGTACTCAATACTTCTCCCCTCAAGAGGAAGCTTAGAGGCAGCTAGGTTGTCTAGTGGACAGAGGGCTGGGCTGGGAATCACAAAGTTCAAATCCAGACTCAGACATTTACTAGCTGTGTGACCCTGAGCAAGTCACCGAATTTCTGTCTGCCCCAGTTTCCTCAACTGTAGAATGGGGATCCTAAAACATTTCCACTTCATAGGGCTGCTGCAAAAGCACTGAGCACAATGCCCCACACACAGCAGGTGCTGTATCTGTCGCCTTCTCCCTCAAGAAGTCTTCTCTAACTATCCATCCAGACCTTCCACGCTTCCCCTCCTGCTTCAAACAACACTTAGTGCAGTATACCCTATATACACCATACCTTACTCCTAGACTGTAAGTTCCACGAGGGCAAGAGCTTCAACAGTGCATCTCCTGCAAATGCTCATTTCATTGTTAAGTGTTTGCTGGTTGGGGAGGCCTCTTTAGGAGGGGTCTCTGGAGAGTGACTATGAGGTCACCGTATAAGACAGAAATGTCCATTTAGGGGACAAAAAGAGGAGTTCAGTTTGAATGCACATAGAGGGAGTGGCTATTTCTAAAAATCAAATCCATCTCTAGCATCAGAGGACAAAGATTCCCTAGTGCAGAAGATGTTCAAAGCATGCCTTCAGGGCTATGCCTGCATTTCCCAAACGCCCAAGGAGACCTGTGGCTTGGAGGGGAATGATATAGCAATCTGGGTGTAAAACCCAGGTCTTGAGTTCCATAAAGTGCCAAAGAGATAAGGAATCCATAAAAATCATGTAACAAAAGTGCTGATGTATTATACCAGATATTATTAAAGAGGTCTCTTCAGAGTAGTGGAGTTCTTACAGGGAACTTCCTCGCCCTCTGCCCCATGACTACTGACCTAAGCATGTAATCTCATACATAATAAGCAAGTTCACTTTTATTGTCCCTTCCATTGCATGGAGCGACTGTAAATTATGTTGATCCCATTCAACAACAGCTCAGTGAGGAAGAAGAGCAGAGTATATATATCACCACCACTTGGCAGAGAAGAAAACTGAGGGTTGGGTGGTGAAGTAGAAAGAGTATGGGGCCCGGAGTCAAGAAGACATCTTCCTGAGTTCAAATCTGGCCTCACTTACTGGTTATGTGACCCTGGGCAAGTCACTTAACCCTTCTGGCCTCAGTTTCTTCAACTGTAAAATGAGCTAGAGAAGGAAATGGCAAATCAATCTAATATCTTTGCCAAGAAAACCCCGGATGGTGTCACAGAATCGATTACAACTGATCAACAGCAACAATTAAGCTGATCAGCTAGTAAGTTGTACAAGCCCAGCCTTATTCTTCCTATATACTAGACTAGACTGTGAACCTGATTTATCAATAAATTACTAAGAATTTCATAAGGGCCTGCTATGTGCCAGGCACTGTGCTATAAAAAGAGGCCTCATTGGAGGCAGCTAGGTGGCGCAGTGAATAGAGCACCAGCTCTGGAGTCAGGAGGACCTGAGTTCAAATCCAGCTTCAGTCACTTACCAGCCATGTGACTTTGGGCAAGTCACTTAACCCCAACTGCTTTGCCTTCCCCCCTCCCCCCCTCAAAAAAGGAAAAGTAGAGGCCTCATGTAGAAAGTGATGCAAGATTGCTGCTGATCAAACATTTGTTCCTGTCACCATCAAGGATAGATATCAGCAGCATGTTGTATTTTAGCAGAGATACCCAAATACCCATGTCACAGGCTCACGCTCTCCCTCCCTCCTCCCTCCTGCAGTACCTTCCCTACCCCACCCTTCTGATGGAGATTCTCAGCACCCTTCAAGGCCCAATTCACGTCCCCCCACGTCTTCCTCAGGCTCTCAATAATGTCTGCACAGCTCAAGCATCTGTTACCACAGATGTCCTTCCACAGTCAGGCCCGGCAATAAGCGCTTGCCAAACACTGTGCTGACCATTAGAAACATGAAGAAAGGCAAAAACGCTGCTAAAGAGACTTATTCTAAGAATCACACATACAAGACATAACAAGCTCCATCATGGAGAGAAGACTCAGGCTGGCATTGAGGGGCTTGGGGATGTGTTTGGGCTATTGGGGAAAAGGACTTTAGTTGGGACCCAAAGGTGGTGAGGCTTGGGGGGACCCGAAGGTAGAGGTGAGGCTTGGGGGGTACCTGAAGGTGGAGGTGAGCCTTGGGGGGGACCTGAAGGTGGAGGTGAGCCTTGGGGAGTACCTAAAGGTGAAGGTGAGCCTTGGGGGGGATCTGAAGGTAGAGGTGAGTCTTAGGGGGGACCTGAAGGTGGAGGTGAGGCCTGGGGGACAGTCCAGGGAAAAATGGATAGAGTGTCATGTGGCAGAAACAGATGGGAGGCCTGAGTCACTGGACTGGAGAGTACTTGGGATGGAGACAGGAAGAGGGCTGAGTTATGAAGGGCTATGAAGCCTGACGGAGGTCTCTATATCTGATCCTGGAAGCGACAGGGGAGACAGAGTTTACTGAATAGGGAGCACCAAGCACTTTAGGAAAAATCACTCTGACCAGCGGAATGGAAAACCCATTAAAGTGGGAAGAGCCTGGATACAGGCAGAACAGTTAGGAGGCTGTTACAACAGTCCAGGGGTTGTAGTAACAGTAACAATGAACGCTTATCTATACTTCCAGGTTTGCAAAGCACGTTACACATGATTTCACTGAATGCTAAATGACTTACCCAGGGTCACATAGAGGCTATTACAGTAACTCAGGTATAATAACAACTAGCACTTATGTGCACTTTAAGATTTGTGAAGCAATTTACAAATATTCTCCTTTAAGGTAACTTGTCCAGGGTCACACAGCCAGTAAGCGTCCGAGGCTGGATTTGAAATCAGGCTTAGGCGCGTGAAGTTGAGGGTAAAGGGTGGGGCCGTGTCAGTGGAAAGAAGGGGGTCTATACTGTAGAGGTGTTTTTGTGGTTGTTCAGCCATGTCTGATTCTGCGTGAATCCTTGGATCATAACATGCCAATAATGTCTATGGGGTTTTCTTGGCAAAGATGCTGGAGTGGTTCCTTCTCTGGAGGATTAAGGCAAATGGAGGTTAAGTGACTTGCCCAAGGTCACACAGCTAGCAAGTATCTGAGGTCAAATGTGGCCTGAGGTCTTTGGGACTCCAAGTCCGGTGCTCCATCCACTGTGCCTCCTAGCTGCCTACACTACAATTACAAAGGTAGAAATGACAGGATTTGTCGGCTGACTGGATGTGGGGTGAGTGGGGGGCTAAAAAGAAGGCCCCACTTGGAAGGGGCCTTCAGGGAAGTCAGGAGGAAGGAAGGCTGGTTTGTGTGGGGAGGGGGGACGATGGGGGGTCTGGGGCATGTAGGCATTGGCAGGCTTTAGCTTTCTACCTGGACAGCTCCAGACATGAAATCTTTCAGATGGAGGTGCTTATTATGGAATAACAAAACACAGAGCGTCAGAGCTTAACAGAGCTGGAGTTCCACCAGGTCCAGGAGCCTGCGGGCTCCAGCCTGCCTGCTGGCCTGGGGGCCTGTCTTGGTTATTACATGCAGGCCCTACAAAAACATGCTACACAGGTGGGGAGAGGGAGAGGGTGACCAGCACTAACCCACTCTTTGAGAAGAAAGGACAAACAACAAGTAGTTTAACTTGTGACTCCTGGGCCAGCAGTCAGGAAGATCTGCGTTTGATGCCAGCCTCAATTGCCTGAGTCTGTGACCCTGGATGAGTCATTTCACCTGTCTGCTTTGTTGTTCTGAAGGGAAAATGAAATATTTGTGAAACGCTCAGCACCAATGCCCAGCACATAGTAGGTACTGTGTAAACATCTGCTTTTATTATGACCATAAACTTGTCCAAGGTCACACAGTTAATGATCCCTTTCCCTTTGTCATTCTGATGTTCCCATCCCTTCTGACTCTCAATTTGGCATTTTCTTGGCAAAGATAGTAGAGCGGTTTGCCATTGCCTTCTCCAGCTCATTTTACATACGAGGAAACTGAGGCACACAAGGTTAACTGACTCAACCAGGGTCACTCCGCTCTTCTGTAGCCAGATTTGAATTTGGGAAGATGAGCCCTCCTGACCCCCGGCCCGGGGCTCTACCCACTGTGCCACCTGGCTGCCCACCACACATCAGTTTCTATCCACATATACAGGACAGATTCAAAGCATCCAACAGAGAGAAGGCACTAGAATTAAGAGGCTTCTCACAGAAAATGAATTTAGTTGGACTTAAAGGAGGCCAGGGAAGCCTGGAGGCACAGATAAGGAGGGTGGGGAATATTTCAAGGACTGGAGTGGGGAATGCTGGGAATCCAGAGATGGAAAGTCATGGAACCTTTCTTTGTAAATGATGGAGCTGGAGCCCCAAGGTTCTCCACAGGCCCTTCAACCTCTAGATCCTCCAATCATATAAGCCTATGGCCGGTTATTCTTATTACCGCCCTATTTCTCCAGCATCGGATTAAGAACACCGCTTGGCTCTAACTGTTGCTCCTGCTCAGCCCTCTTCGGCCATACCGACTCTGCCCGACCCCATCTGGGGTT
>JAQQSW010015014.1:0-11979 GCA_028646575.1 Pseudocheirus occidentalis | reverse complement strand
GGGAAATATGGAACAAAGTTTTTGCAGATGGGAAACAGTATGTTAAGACGACTGAAAGGGCATGTGATGATTTTGAATATAAATTTGTAGGACAGTTAACAACACCCACAGGGTTTGCATGGTTAATATGCTATAAAATGGATGTAGAAATGATGACATTGGGACTTTGTCAAACCAATGTGTATGATTGTACAGTTACTACGGCTATTAAGAGACATTCTTTTAATTATCGTAGTGTTATATTTTTAGTTAAACAACTACAATATGTCTTATTACCTGTAAAAGCATCAAAACCATGGGCAGAATCGACAGGAGAAGCCTTATGGAATATTGCTATTGAAGCAATGTATAACAAACAAAAGAGACAAGCATTTGATATTGTATTTGATATTATAAATTTTGGTTTCTCAATTTTTCAAGAATTTCAAATACAGCAATTATATCAAGGGTTAGGATATTTGGCTTCTGAATTAAAAACATTTATGCAAAAAGAAACACATGCACGGGATGTACAGTTACACAGTGATGCTAGATTACAAAAGGAAATTAATGCATTAGAAGAAATAGTGTTAACAATAGGGGATGAATTGGCTTTATTGGAATTATTGAATTCATTATCACGTCATTATAAATATCAACCTTGGATTTGTGTTACTAGATTACCAGTTAATCGAACACCTACATTCCCAGGTTCTTGGGAAAAGGTTAAGGAGCATCTAAAGGGTGTGTTGTTAGCAAATAATGCAACATCTGATATAGAACAATTACCTTTGCTTATTAAGGATATACATATTTTTATGTATAATTTTACTATGCCATCAATATCCGCAAAATCATTTATAAATTGGATGTCAAAACAAACTACTTGGGCATCAGTTATTGGTTTACTATCCTCTGGTATATGCTTCTGCATAATCTTAGTTTTCTTGTGTTGCATATGGAAATGTTTGCTGACTATAATGAACAAGAGTTTCTTACAACTTAAATCTGATTTGATGCCTTTAAGCGGTCTCCCGCAAAACAAGAAAAGGGAGACGTAAGGGCTTTAAATTTCTGCCTAATGTAAATTCTAAATGTGGAAAGTATGGTACGTAGAAATCTCCAGAAGTGGGGGCTTATACGTGCTGGTATGAGTACATGAGTCACACAGGCACAGCTCAGTGACATGCAGGAGTGCATGAGGGTGCCTGGAACTATAATGTTCATGGCAATCACCGCCTGGAGCTGTAGCATATGTGGTAATCACTGCCCGGGGCTATAGCATATGTGGAAATTACTACCTGGAGCTATAGTGTACGTGGCAATCACTGAGAATATCCAGTGAGAATCAGGTCATGTTACGTGAAACTTCGGGGCACCTCACAATGGCTCGCTGTAACCTGAGCATGCACTATAAACACAGTTTGTGAGTAGGTGTCAGAATTAAAAGGATTTATAAAGCAGTACAGAACAAAGTAAAATTAGAGTCATCAGAGCCATTAGAGTTATCAGAGTCATCAGAGTCATCTTTTTTACTAACATACAATAAATGGCATTATAAAGAAAACTCTCTCTGGGTGATCTTTGAAGCAGTTCTCCAGTCTTATTTTTCTGGTGCCAGAGACATCTGAAGGCCGGGTAAGGTAAGCGAATATTAAGTGGGTAAGATATTTCCCAAGGAATTCCGTAACAGGGGAGGCATGAGGAGAAAATCTGGAACTCAAAGTCTTTTGGAAATTAATGTTGAAAACTAAAATAAATAAAATATTTAATGAAAAAATGGAAAGAATCCACAAATCATCTCCTGAAAGAGAATTCAAAATGAAACTTCCAAGAATACCATAGCCAAGTTCCAGAGTCCCCCATTCACAAAGGAAATATTTAAGTAGCCAAAAAAAAAACAATTCAAGTATCATGGAGCCAGAGTGGGGATAACACAAGATTTAGTAACTCATACATAAAGGATGGAAGGGTTTGGAATATGATATTCAAGGGGGCAAATGAGCTAGGATTACAATCACAAATCATCTACCAAGCAAAACTGAGTATAGTCCTTTAGGGACAAAGAGTGTAAATTCAATGAAATAGAGAACTGTCAAGCATTCTTGATGAAAATACCAGAGTTTAATAAAGATTTTGATTTTCAAATGCAAGACTCAAGAGAAACATGAAAAGGAATATAAGAAAGGGAGAATCATAGGGATTTAATAAAGTTAAACTGTTTATATTCCTACATGGGAAGATGATTAATTGGACCTTTCTCATTATTAAGGTAGTTAGAAAGAGTATATATAGGCTGAGTGCACCAGTGTGATTTGAATGTGAAGAGATGATATCTAAAATAATAAATAAAATTAATGGGTAAGAAAGAAATGTACTGGGAGAAATGAAAGGGAGAGGTAGAATAAGGTAAATTATCTTACTTAAAAGAGGCATGAAAAAGCTTTTATAGTAAAGAGAATGAAGGAAGAGCTGAGGAGGAGTGAGTTAACATTACTCTCATCAGAATTGACTCGAAGGAGGAATAACATACACACTCAATTAGGTATAGAAATCTATCTTACCCTACAGGAAATAAAGCAGGAAAGGGGAACAGAGAAAGGGGGAGGTGATAGAAGGAAGGGTAGATTGGGGGAGGCTATAGTCATAAGCAAACCACTTTTGAGGAGGGACAGGATGAGGAAAATACAGTTAGCAAAAGTAACTACAAAAAAAGTTGATGTAAGATTCTCTCATGACCTCATTTCTTGAACATTTAGAGAGCTCAGTCAAATTTATAAAAAAAGAGATATTCCCCAATTGATAAATTATCAAAGTAAATGAAGTTTTCATATCAAGTAATCAAAGCTATCTATAGCCATAATAAAAAATGCTCTAACTCACTGTTTTTAGAGAAATGCAAATTAAAACTATTCTGAGATACTACCTTGTATCTATTAGATTGACTAATTGAACAAAAAACGAAAATGACACATGTTGGAAGGGATGTGGGGGAAAATGAGATGTTAATGCACTGTTGGTGGAGTAATGAATTGGTTCAACTGTTCTCTAGAACTAATGGAAACTATGCACAAATGGCTATAAAACTACACCTCCTTTTTGGCTTGGCAATACCACTTCTAGGTCTGTATCCCAAATGAGATTTTTTAAAAAGGAAAAGGATCTATATTTACATAAATATAGTAAATTTTGTTTTTGTTTTTGTTTTTTGCTGGCAAAGATTTGTTTACTAAAGGAATGGACATCAATTGTGGAATGGCTGAACAAATTATGGTATGTGATTATGAGGGAATACTACTGTGCTATAAGAAAAGATGAGCAGGATGTTCTCATAAAACCTGGAAAAGATTTACACAAGATTTACCCAAGCTGAATCAAACTGTAATGTACTGTATACAAAGTAACAGCAATACAGTGGAATGATCAGCTGTGAGTGACTTAGCTATTCTCAGCAGTATAATGATCCAAGACAACTCTGAAGGGCTTATGATGAAAACTGCTTCCCATCTGCAGAGAAAGAACTGTGATGCCTGAATATAGATTGAAGAACAGTTTTTTAAATTTTATTTTTCTTAAGTGTTTTCTTGATTATTTCTTTGTCTATGCTTTTTCTTTTCACAACATGACTATTATTGAAATGTTTTTGCATGGCTACGCAAGTATAACCAAATAGAACTGCTTGTCTTCTCAATAGGGGAAGGGGCAAGTGCAAGGAAGAGAGACAAATTGTAACTCAAGGTTTTAAAAACAAATGGTAAAACTTTTTATATATTATTGGGGAAGAAATAAAATACTCAACAAATTGAGAAAAAATAAATGTAATGTCTCTTTTTGTCCATGATCAATTCTTTTGGTAGCACATAGAAATGCTGATGATACATGTGGGTTAATATATATCCTGCAACTTTGCAGAAACTGTTCTTTTTTCATGATTTTTTTAATGAATCAATTTTAAAAATTAATTTTTTAATTTTAAATTTTTAAAAAAGGTTAAAAAATTTAGAGAATTATCTAAAAGTCTCCAAACATAACATTATATAATCTGCAAAGAATGATAGTATTATTGTCTAATTGTTTTTTTTCTTTGATTTCTTTTTCTTGTAATACTAGAGGTAGCTTTTCTAGTGCAATATTGAATAACACTAGTGGTAATGAAAATTCATAATTCATCATTGTTCTTTCTAGGAATGTAAAGTCAAGTATGAGCAGCTCTCTTGGTAACTGTTGCCAGGAATAGCTTTAAGGTTCTGACCACATAGTATAGTGAACTCTGTGTTTATTCAGTAATAAACTAAGAGAAAACATTCACAGAAACCAAAATACAGCATTCATAATGTTATAACATAACAAGTTATTACTAAAGTGGCCACATAGTTTCAACAAAGTGGCAACATAGTTTTAAACAAAAGATATCACTCAGTAAATCCTTAACTCAATCATCCTTAAGGAGCAAGCCTCCTTAACTGGCATAAAATACAAAGGTCAAAGTTCGCCACCCCTAGGTAGCATTGTCTTTATCTCTCAATAAAAAAGTCTTCTTTCTTCTTAATTGGAGATTAGTTTCCAATCATCCTTAACTCAATAATCCTTAATAGATACAAGATACAGAGTACAAAGTTTTCCCATCCCTAGATCACAGTAAATCAGGTCATCTCAGTCAGCATTAAGTACCCAAGTAGAGGTCTTTTCATCTTGACTTGGGGCTGGCTCCCAGATTCCATGGTTCTTCCTCCACTGGTCCAGCTCCTGTCTGAATCTACACAGTGCTCACCTGGATTCACAGGTAGGCAGCTAGCTCCCAGCTCCTTGTCAGCTCTTCATCCAGTTCCATATTGAAGTTCATAGTGTCCAGTCCACCTTACATCCTTCACAGTTTCGTTTTCTGGGAAGACAAAGCTTAAAAGAGCCACAATAACATTCATTCACGTTGCCAGCACCATCATCAATTCATTTTCTGCCTGTGAAATTCACATAGACCCTCAAAAAAGGTCTAAGAAATAGACACAAACTCACAAACAAGATCTGACAAGCCAACACAAATTATCAGTATAGTCCCAGAGTCTCCAAAACCTTCCTCCAGCACTTCTCTAAACAGACAACAAGACAATCCTCTTTTAGGGCCTCCAGTAAGGTCTCAGGTTTTCTGTACAAAGTATTATAAACACAGATCAACACAAAGAGAACAGACAAACAGAATGCCTATATGCCACAAGTTTTATTTTTTCTTTTCAACTGCATTCTCTTCTCAGTTCAGCTCTTTCCCATCTTGGTCTTCTTCTTATATATGGTCACTAACTCCTCCCTGTTCTGGTCTTTGTCAAGTCCTTCCCATTGTAGGCTTCACAAGTTCTGTTTCTTAACAAAGACTTGATATAATCATGGGAAAGACTCAAAAGAAACTTGAACTGAAACAAGGTGCTAAATAATTAAGTAGCTGAAAAAAGGTGATAAGTACCTCTTTGCCATTAAAGGGAAGAATTCAAACTTATTGCATTAACAGGTAATGGTTGCTCTAATTTTTATATAGATGCTATTTATCTTTTTTATTTTTTTGAATTTATTTATTTTCTTGTTTGTCATTCATTTCCATGCCATTTTAAGTTACACATTTTCTTCCCATCTTTCCCCTCCCACCACCCCAAAACAGCCATCCCACTGAATAGCCCCTCCCCCAATCTGCTCTCTCCTATATCTTCCCCCATCACTCTTCTGATTCTCCAATATATACATATGCTCAGATATGTATTCATACACACACACATACACACATACATACATGCATATATATATATATGTATGCATGTATATATATATATATATATATATATATACACACACACACCCTCCTATATAGACATATGCAGATGCGTATGTATATATTTATTTGTATTCTCTTCATCTATCCTCATGCTGAGAAAAGTTTCATAAGTTATAGTTATCGTTTTTCCATGTTGGCATGTAAATAGTTCAACTTTGGTAAGTTCCTTATGATTTCTTCCCATGTTTGCCTTCTCATGCTTCTCTTGCTTTGTGTATTTGAATGTTAAATTTTCTACTCAGTTCAGGTTTTTTTCATCAAGAATGCTTAAAAGTCCTTCACTTCATTGAATGACCGTATTTTCCCCTAAAATATTATACTCAGTTTTGCTGTGTAGGTGAATCTTGGTTTTAATCCTAGCTCCTTTGATCTCCAGAATATCACATTCTAAGCCTTTCAATCCCTTAATATAGAAGCTTCTAGATCCTGGGTTATCCTTATTGTGTTTCCACAGTATTCAAATTATTTCTTCTTGGCAGCTTGTAATATTTTCTCCTTGATCTGGGACCTCTGGAACCTGGCTATAACATTCCTAGGAGTTTTCTTTTTGCTATTGTTTTCAAGAGGTGATTGGTGAATTCTTTCAAGTTCTATTTTGCTTTCTGGTTCTAAAATATCTGGGCAATTTGCCTTGAGAATTTCTTGAAGGATGACTTCCAGGTTCTTTTTTTGATTATGGCTTTCAGGTAGTCCAATAATTTTTAGCTTATCTCTCCTGGATCTATTTTCCAGGTCACTGTTTTTTTTTCAATAACACATTTCACACTGTCTTCTATTTTTTCATGTGTTTGGATCTGTTGAATAGTATCTTGATTTCTCATAAAGTCAGTTGCTTCCATTTGCTCCACTCCAATTCTGAAGGAATTATTCTCTTCAGCGAGTTTTTGAGTTTCTTTTTTCATCTGGCAAATTCAACTTTTTAAGGCATTCTTCTCCTCATTGGCCTTTTGGGCCTCCTTTGCCGTTTGAGTTAAATATAAGGTGTTATTTTCTTCAGTCAGGTTGTTGACTCTCATATCATGATTTTCTTACATCATTCTCATTTCTCTTCACAACTTTTCCTCCACTTTTCTTATTTGGTTTGCAAATTCCTTTTTAAGCTCCTCTGTGGCCTCTATCCAGTTTGTATTTTTTGGAAGCTTTCAGTGTGGAAGTTCTCACTGTGTTGTCTTCCTCCCATTCCATGCTTTGATCCATTTTGTCCCCCAAAAAAGGAATCTAAAGGTGCATTGCTGGGCTTGCTTTGCATCCTTTCCCTGCTCATGTTGCCAGTCAATTACATGGATTTTGGGCTCAGTAGTAAAACTCTACTTTCAGAGGGGAGAGCTCTGTCCCAAATATCTAGGATTTTCACAGCTGCCTGAGCTATTAGGAGACCACCATTTTTTGCAGCCCCCACTAGGTTGGCTCACTGAAAACACACCTCAGGACCACCACTCAGGACTGTAATCTGATCCAGACAGCTCTAGGCAAGAGCACTTAACCTCTAAAAGATCACTTCCCCCCCCCTGCACATTCTGTGAAGGTACTTATACAGCTGAGAAAATGATACGCTCTTTTCTATTACCATCCTGTTTTCTCCAGAAGTTTTTCCTATCTAGCTTTTTCAAAATATTATTCATTTCCTTGACTTCTTTCTTATTAATTTTATGGTTAAGTCTCCTAACTCTGAAAGCACAAATATGAGGTTCCCACATTAGAATCATTTTGCTGTAATTCAGCTTTGATTTCACTAAATCTCTATGGTTCCCTTGAATGTTTATGATCATTTTTTCTCGGTTGCAATATCAGCTCTTTTGTCTTCTGGAATATCACATAATAAGCTCTCTTCTCCTTTAATGTCAAAGATGATAGAGCATTGAAACTGAAATTGGGAAGATCTGAGTTCATATCCAGCCTTAGACACTAGTTCTGTCAACATGTCACTTTACTGTTCTTTTTTTCCTCATTTGTAAAATGAGCTGGAGAAGGAAATGGCAAGTCACTCTACTATTATCACCAAGAAAATCTCAAATGGGATCATGAAGAGTTGGACAAAATTGAAATGTTTGAACATAACACAAGTTTAATCTTGTGGGATGTTAACTCTGGCTCTTTAATATTTAAATTGTTTCTTTCTGGCTGCTTGAAGTATTTTCTCTTTGACCTGAGAGCACTGGCATTCAGCTACAGTACTCCTAAGAGTTTTCATTTTTTAATCATTTTAAGAGATGATAAATGTATTCTTTAGATTTCTATTTTTCCATCTGGTTCTAGGATATTGAGGAAATTTCCATTAAGGATTTCTTGAAATATGATGTCTTTGCTCTTTTGATTGTGGCTTTCAGGTAGTCATATAATTTTAAATTATCTATCCTTTATCTGTTTTTAAGGTCAGTTTTTTTCTGATGAGATAGTTCACATGTGCTTCTCTTTTTCATTCTGTTTTTTATTTCATTAATGCTAATTTTAAGGAATTACTTTCTTCAATCAGGTCTTTTTCCATTTGGCAAATTCTGTTCTCTGTTTGTTTTTTTAAGGTGTTGTCTTTTTTAGTACTTTTGTGTCTGCTTTACCAATTTATTAATTGTCATTTCATATTTTTTTATTTTATTTTGATTTTTTGTCTAATTTTACTTTTCCAGTTTTATTTGATTGTGAACATCATTTTAACTCTTCTCATAATTAGTGTTGACCTTGTGTCTAATTCATATTTTTAAAGCTTTGTTTGTAGATATTTTGGCTCCATTTTATTCTGATGAGTTTGTGCCTTGATTTTTCCTGTCATCATAGTAGCTTTTTGTGATTGGGTTTTTTTTGGTAGTTTGCTCATACTTCTACCTTATTTATTATTTTGAATTTAGTTATTATTTTTATTTAAATCTTGCTCTGCTTCTGGCACAGAGAAAGAAGGAGAAGCTCTTTCTCAAGCTTTAACTCTTTCTCACTACTGTTCTCAAAACTAACTCTGGGATGTTGGAAGTTTTTTTGTTAGTTTTTTAAATAGTGTGAGCTGTGGAGATGTGTTTTGTGTGCACACTGATTCTTATCAAAGAAGATGTCCTGATTCCTTGGGTTTCTAATCATTACTGGTCTTCCTGGTCCCTCCTCCCTTAATATCAGAAATGATACTGTTCTTCAGATTCCCTGATATATTGGCCCTGAAAGGGATACTTCCCCTCAGGACTTTCACTCCTTGACCAAAAGTTCTCTCTCGCCTCATACTATGACCCCAAAATGGGTATAATCAGTGGAGTTGCCAAAGAGTGTCTTGACCTATGTCTAGGGTTCTTTTAGAATCTTATTCTGATCAGTTTCAAGTTCCCCTTACCATCTCTAGTTTGAAGGGTCTTGAAGTATCTGCTCTTTCTTTCTCCATCTTCCAATCCCACTAGCAGTGTTTCATCCACACTGACAAAGGGTAAATTTCTTTCCTTGTGTCACAGATCTCTTGTTTTGACCTCCTACATAGTCTTGAACTAGAAGATGTCTCATTCTGACCTTTTCTTGACTGGTCCTCCAGAACTAAATTTGAGATATTTAAAGATTTTGGAGGAAATATTAAGAGAAATTAATTGTTTCCCAGTTTTGCAATTATGTCTCCATCCCTAGAAGTCTCTCAAAGTAAATTTATTGACCTTTTTAAAAGTTCTGAATATAAAAAGAGTACTTAATAGAGAAACAGGAAATCTACATTCCAGTCTTGATACAGCTGATTCTATAATCCTATTCAAGTCAATTCACTTCTTTGAGTTTAGTTTCCTTATCTTTGAAATATGGGAATTAGACCCCTTCTAGTTTTAAAATCATATGACTTCATACATTTCTAAGTATTTTCTATAAGGTCATTCTACTGTGTGAATCCTCCTGCCTGATCTCCAGCCTCCCTAAAGAAAAGGAGAAAGGCCATTCCACCAGGCAATAATCACCAGGTTTTGATGTAAGTGGAACAACCATCATTCCTCCATTCCAGATATCCTGCCTGGTCTCCAGTGAAACAAGGGAGTAGGAGAACATGATTCCATCCAGCATCAGACTTCTATTTTTCAGGAAAGATGAGAAAAGCAATTTATCAACCTCAACCTGGTCCCCTGCTTGGAGAAAGAAGAGAAACATTGCCACCTGTACTTCCTTGCAATTGTTTTCTATTCCACATGGTGGTCAAACCCTAATGGAATGTTAAAACTTAAATCAACTCATCCCCAATGATTTAAAAATTCTCTATCCTAATCATGCTCTGACCAACCCAGTAATTCCAAATTCTCACATGTTATTCTTTATCTTTTGATCTCTGTACGCCATTACCTGATTGCCTATTCCTATTCCCCTCAACTCCTCATTCGTGTCACTCTCTAAAACTACTTCCTCTACCACTGTGCTCTTTGGAATGTTTAGTGCATAAGTAACAACTTATGTGTTGTAACTTTGTGTCTTAAATACTTTCCTTTCTCATTCTTTACATTGTTTAGCTCTCACTGAGACCTAGCCCCCTCCTTCTTAAGTAAAAGAGACTGAATCCAATGGCAGCACAATGCAGGAAAAATAAAGCAAAACAAACCAAAAAACCTTCATACCAGTCATCCCTATCCAAATGTGTAACATACTGCTTGTGAAAGTTATTAACAGCCTTTCCCTGGAAATATTTTAGCAAAGGTTAGATAACTACTAGTCAGTGTTATAGATGGGGGTTAGTATTTCAGCATGTGCTGGATGTTGGTCTAACTTTGTGTCAGTCTTTTACTTTCTTTGAGTTTCAGTTTCCTCATCTTTAAAGTGAAGGAACTGGATTAGGAGATCTTTAAAAACACCTTCCAGGTTTGAATTTGATTCTAAAATTTCTGAATATTTTCTAAAAGTATGTAACTCTGTTTCCCTCGCTGTATTTTCATTTCTCATGATCCTATCTTGCTAATTTGCTTCATTGAGTTGGGAATTTCAAATGTTACTTGCTCTCCACAGATAGTTTCAGATCCTCTTTATATCACTATCTGGTTGTAACCATTCTTCTCCAACATTTCACTCATTCTATATCTGTTATCCAATTAAAATGTTGCTACCTTTTGTATACTGACCTCCAGACACAAAGAAGCTCACACTCTGAACCTTGCCAACATCCACAAATGTACCAATTCTAATTTTTGTACACAGTATGGTTTTTCTTGTTGTTGTTGTTTTCCCCATTAGACTGTGAATCTCTTAAGAACAAGAACTTTATTCTACCTTTATCTGTATTCCCCCAGAACCCAGCACATAGTGAGGGCTTAATAAATGTCTATCAACTAACTCACTTGTTATTTAGTCTTCCCACATTGCTAATATCTGTGCATTAATCTTTTTTTAATGTAATAAATTTTATTTGTTTCTTGTTTACTTCATTCATTTTCGTGAGATTTTTGAATTAAAAATTTTCTCCCCACCTTTCCCCTACCCCAACCCCAAAACAGCGATCCCACTGTAGAGCCCCTCCCCTAGTCTGATTTCTAAATTTCTGATAGGGCAGGGAGGGTCTCCCTACACCAGCCCCTGTACATCTTAATTCCTAGTTGCAGGTATTGCAGAGTTTTAAATTCTAGATTCTTTCAATTCCTCCCTTGTCACCCACCCCCGCTGGAAAGACAACCAATTAAATACAGGCCGTGTAGGTGTGATTATACAGGACATCTTCATAGTGGACATATTATGACAGTGAAAATATGTCCCTCCTTCCTATCACTCCCTCCCCCCTTGTTCTGTTCTCTACCCTATCCCTGTCTCTTTATTGAAGAGTGAGGGTCCAGTATCCTTCCCCCAGACCCTGCCCTCTCCTCTGTCATCCCACCTTTCATTCCCATGCCCCCTACTCTCTTGTGTGGCATGATACCCAGTTTAGAGTTTATGCCATTTCTTTCCTAAAACAGATTCAATGAGAGTAAATGAAAGTAAAGTTGTAACAGTTATCCCTTGCCTCTTCTATATGGGATGATTAACCCCATTTTGTCTCTTCCTGTCTCCTCTCATTCTAGTCCTTCTCCCTCCTCAGAATTTGCCTTTTAAAGTATCATCCCTTCATATTCAATTGATCCTATGGTCTCTATATACCCATATATGCACATACTCAGATATATTCATATGCATATATAGCATCCTATATAGATATATGTGTAAGTATACATATATATCCATTTATATTCCCTTCACCTATCCTCATACTAAGAAAAGTTTCA
>JAQQSW010015013.1:0-11979 GCA_028646575.1 Pseudocheirus occidentalis | reverse complement strand
AAACCAATAATTTTCAAATTGTCTCTCCTAGATCTATTTTCCAGGTCAGTGGTTTTTTTAAAGGAGATATTTCACTTTGCTTCCTATTTTTTAATTTGTTTGTAACTGTTTAATAGTACCTTGATTTCTCATAAAGTCATTAGCTTCCACTTGCTCCCCTCTAATTCTGAAGAAATTATTCTCTTCAGAATGCTTTTGAGATTCTTTTTCCATCTGGCAAATTGAACTTTTTAAGGCATTCTTCTCCTCATTGGCTTTCTGGGCCTCTTTTGCCATTTGAGTCAATCTGTTTTCAAAAGTGTTGTTTTCTTCAGTCAGGTTTTTGACTCTCTTTTCATGATTTTCTTGCATCATTCTCATTTCTCTTCCCAATTTTTCCTCCACTTCCTTTATTTGATTTTCAAAGTCCTTTTTTGGTTGATCTATAACTTGTAGGCAATCTTCATGTTTATTGGAAGCATTTGGTGTGGGAGTTCTGACTGTGTTGTCTTCCTCCCATTCCATGCTTTGATCCTTTTTGTCCCCAAAAAAGTATTCTAGAGTTTTATTGCTGTTCTTATTTTACTTCCTTTTCCTTATGTTGGCCAGTCAATTAGTTGCTTAATTTTTTTAGCTCTGTGGGACTCTGCTTTCAGGGGAAAGCTCTGTCCCAAATTGCTGGGGTTTTCACAGCTACTGGAGCTATAAGGAGGGTACAGCAGCCCTTGCCAGCTTTGGCTTGGTGAAATCACACCACCCACAACCATGATCCAGATCCAGGCCACTCACCACAATAACTGTTGGCCCTTATCAATTGTCTCAGCCCCCCTGCAATTGGCAGGCCAGGAGCTTTGAAGCAGCCCAGTGGAGGCAGTTAGTGGTTGCAGCAGATCTTGCCACTTCCTGCTGCTTCCTTGCCCTGGGGGCAGATTGGCTAAACTGTTTTTCCTTCCTCAAATTTAGCTTGAAACCTTGAATTCCACTGACCTTTCTCTAAGCCTTATTTTTTCCTGGCTCAATAAATGTGGAGATTTCTTCAGGTGCTGCAGATCTGCTCTCCTGGAGACTCAAGGTGCAGCTCAGCTCCTCCTGACTACCCTGGGGCCTGGCTGCAGTTTCAGTTTTGGGCTGGGCTGGCTTCGGCTCCCAGCCTGCTGCAACGAGACACTCCTGCCAAGCTGCCTTTAGTGAGAGATATGTTTTCTGTATTTTTGTGAGTTTGGGAGCCCTAGAATTTATTTAGAGTCATTTTTATGTGTGTTTAGGGTGGCTCTGTGGAGCTACAAAATGTTGCTGCTTCTACACTGCCACCTTGGCTCCACCAGGTTTCCAGTTTTTGCCACCACTAAAAGAATTGCTATAAATATTATTGTACAACTACGTCTTTTCTCCTTTTTGTTTGTATCTCTTTGGGTTATAGGTCTAGAAGTGATATTGTTGATAAAAGAGTACACACAGTTTTACACCCCTTTGTATACAGTTACAAATTGTTCTCCAAGGTACTTGAATCAGTTGAATTATTCCACCAAGAAGGCATTATTGTTCCGATTTTCCCACATACTGTCCACCATTTTCCATTTTCCTTTTCTGTGATATTAGCCAATTTGATAGGTGTTACATTGTACCTCAAAGTTGTTTTAATGTGTATTTGTCTAATCCATAATGATTTAGAGCATTTTTACATTACTCCAGAGAGCTTTGATTTTTCTTCTGAAAACTGCCTGTTGAAATCCTTTTACAGTTTATCACTTAGGGAATGATTTATATTCCTATACATTTGACTCAATTGTCTACACATTTGAGAAATGAGAGGTTCATTAAAGAAATTTGTTGTCAACTTTCTCCCTATCTTTCTGCTTTCCTCCTAATCTTGTGTACCTTGGTTTTGTTTATGCAAAACCTTTTTCATTCACTATGATCAAAATGATCTATTTTACATCCTGTAATGCTCTCTCTTATTTGATCATAAATTCTTTCCTTATCCATAGATCTAAAAGGC
The DNA here is from genome assembly GCA_028646575.1 of Pseudocheirus occidentalis. Taxonomy (NCBI): domain Eukaryota; kingdom Metazoa; phylum Chordata; class Mammalia; order Diprotodontia; family Pseudocheiridae; genus Pseudocheirus; species Pseudocheirus occidentalis. The sequence continues at coordinate 10,001 of JAQQSW010015013.1, read as the reverse complement.
GAACTATTCCATGCCCCTTTTTCCTGTAGTATCACCTTTTTATCTTAATTATGTACCCATTTTAACCTCATCTTGATATATGGTGTGAGATGTTGATCTATAACTAGTTTCTGCCAAACTGAATTCCAGTTTTCCCAGCAGCCTCTGTCAAATAATGTTTTCTTGTCCCAAATGCCTCACCTTTTGGATTACTTTGGCAATTTACTTCTGTGTATTATGTACCTAATCTATTCTACAGATCCACAACTCTTATGTCTTAGCCAGTATCAGATTGATTATTATCACTTTGTAATTCAGTTTGAGAATTGGTATGGCTAAGCCATTTCACACACACCCCTTTTTTAAAAAATTCCTTTAATATTCTTCACATTTTGTTCTTCCAGATGAATATTATTATTTTTTTCTAGCTTTATAAAATAACTTTTGGTAGATTTATTGGAATGGTATTGAGTAAGTAAATTAATTTAGGTGTAATCATCATTTTTATTATATTGACTTGGACTATCCATGAGCAATTTAATATTTTTTTCAACAGTTTAGATCTGACTTTATTTGTGTAAAATGTGTTTGTAATTCTTTTCATATACTTCCTCAGTTTGTCTTGGCAGATAGACTCCCAAATATTTTATCTTAGATAGAATTTCTGTATCTATCTCTTGTTGCTGGATTATTTTTCTCAATTATTTAAAAATCAGTATTCTGAGAAAAGTTCCACAGGCTTCACTAGACTAACCAAGGGTTCTATGACACAGAAAAGGTTAAGAACTCTTGATTAAGGATTCAAGTCAGGAATTTTAAAAATATCAAGCGACTTTATAGAACCGCAACATTCACTTACTTTTCACTTAATGTTCATTGACTTCATTCACTTTAAGTTCAATGAAAGACAGACAGAAGATCTCAAAAAAGCATTATATGGAAACTGTGAAATGTGCATAATTCCATTTTGCAAAGAACATGGAAGACACATTCCATTAAAAATGAATTATTTTTGGTCAAATACTATGACAAAATTTACAAAATGAAAGAGATAGTTCCTTAGAAAATTTTAGGTTTCCTTCAGAACAGAATTCAAGAAAAATTTTGCATGTGGAAACTTAGCTAATTTACAGATAGGTTTGGTCAAGGGAATCATTGAATAAACAAGTTTCTGGAACCTAGCTAAAATACCTCAAATATTGAAATTATTTTCCAGAAGAGATACTTAGAGAAGAAAACAGAAATGAATGTCTCATTTCCAGGAAGTATGAAGAGAAGGGTGAAGTCTATAGTTGCCTACATAATGTTACAGGGGAAGAACCCAGTACATTAAAATGTCTATGATCTGAACTAGTGATGCCATAATCAAATAGAAACACATTAGGATCGATATTAACTTAGAAAATCATGACAACATATGCTGTACTTAGTTATATATTTTGCTAAACATTTCCCAATGACATTTAATCTTATTTGGGCCATATTGGGAATTTTGTAATCTTCATGCTTTCTGCAGGGAGTTTCTCAATCCCAGAAAACTAAAGCATGCAGTTGAATGGCTCAAATATATGTGTGTGTATGTGTGTATATATCAGCATATACATATATGCACAGATTAATAGATTATTAATAAGTCACAGACTGTTAAATCAGCATGTATTTCACCAATTATTCTGAGGGAGGCAGTGGTAGCTACCTATAGGGGACAATGAGAGGTTTCATGGAGAAGAGTGCATTTGAGTTGAGCTTTGGAAAGAACTAAGGATTATAAGAGGTAGAGGAAAAGTGGAAATAAATTGCAATCACAGGATCAAGCTATTCAAAATCAAGCTGTTCAAAGTGGATGGAATGCTGTTTGTGAGGAACAAGGAGGTCAATTTAGTTGAACTACAGAGTTTGTAAAAGAGAATACTATATAGGTAAATTTGAGCCAAGTTGGGAAGGAGAGAGGGAAAGGGAGGGGGTAGGAAATGAGAATTAAAGTTAGAGTTGGTATTTTATTATTGAGGTAATACTGAGAGGCTTTTGCTAATGTTGCTCATCACTCCTTCTATTCTGTATATATCTTTTATATACATAATTACATATATGTCTTCCCCATTAGAATGTGATCTCTCTTATGGACTATTTTTTTGCCTTTCTTTATATCCCTGGGATTTAGTACAGTGACTGGCACAGAGTTATTAATAAATAAATTCTTGTTGAATAATTACTGAGCAGAAAAGTGGCATGAGCTTTGAGGGATGTCACCTTAGAAGCTGAATGGAGGATGGATTGGAGAGGGAAGAGACCTGAGGCTAGAAGTCCAATATGGAGGCTGTCAACATATAACAGGTAAAAGGAAATAAGAGCCAAAGCTAGGGTACCCATGTTGCACATTTGTAGGGGAAATATATGAAAAATATTACAAAGGTAGAATAAACAAGACACGAAAATTGATTGAATATAACAGTTAAGAGAAGATTACTACAAAGTTACAACCTTGCATGACTAAAAGGATACTAGTATACTCAATCGAACTTGAGATTAAAAGGTACACTTGGGAAAAGATGTGTAAAACTTTGAACAAATTGAGTTTGAGATTCCATTGCAATAGCCAATTCTAAAATGCCCAAAAATAATTAATGATGAGAAACTAGATCCAACAGTCATCTGCATAGAGATGATGCTTGAAACCACTAGAGCTAATGAGATCATCAAGAAAAGGTATAAAGAGAAAAGAGGAGGGAGTCAAGATAGAAAACTGAAGTATATGCCCATTTATGAAAAACATATGGATGAATGAACATAGCTAGGTGGAAAGCTGGGCTTTCAAGCAGAAAAACCTGAGTTAAAATATAGCCTCAGAAACTAGCCCTGTGACCTGAGACATGTCATTTAACCTCTGTTTCCTATAGTTTCCTTATCTGTAAAATGGGGATAACAATAGTGCTTATTTCTCAGGATTGCTGTGGGGCCCAAGGAGAAAATATTAGTAAAATGTTTACTTAGCAGAGTTCCTGGCATATTATAGACACAATATCAGTATTAGCTATGATGGTGGTGGTGGTGGTGATGATGATGATGATGATGATGATGATGATGATGATGATGATGTTGATGATGATGATGATGATGATGATGATCCAAGTAAGGAGATTAAGAATAAATATACAAATAGGTGAGAAGACAAATAAACAATTTCATGAAAACCCTGGGAAGAGAAGGCATCCAGGAAGTCCATGCTATAGACAGTATTAGGACTTAGAAGAGGATGTTTAATTTGGCAATTAAATAATTGGTGATAACCTTGAAGAAATCAGTTTCGTTGAGGGATAATAACTAAAATTTATACAGATTTTTAAGGTTTGTAAAGTGTTATACATGTATTTATCTCATTTGATCCTTGTAGCAACCCTGTAAAGCAAGTTCTATTGTCTACTTTTCACAACTGGGGAAGCTGAGGTTGAGGGAAGTTAAATGGCTGGTGAGGGTGACACAGCTAGTAAATGTCAAATTCAGTTCTTCCTGAATACAAGGCTACTACTTTATTCATTGAGTAGCCTAAGAGCAAAGCCAGTGAAAGGAAAGGGCAATAAAATACAGCAGCTTCAAAAGAAGACAGGGTCAAGTAAAGAGTTTCTTTTTTTTTTTTTAAAGAATGGTAGTTATCTGGTTGTGAAGCTGCAGATCAAGGAATTAACCAGTGGATTGGGAAAAGGAAAATTAAAGACTAGATAGAAAGGAAGGGATCCTTGGGGAAAACTGCTAAAGGATATGGGAGAGAATCTGATCAAGGATGCTGTAAGGAGAAGAACCTCATCACCAGAAACTGGTTTAAAAGAAAAGAGCATGGTAATGATGTCTGGGGACTTTGAGGTATGGAGTAGGGCAAGATTCACTAATTCACTAATTAAATAGGCCTTAACTTTAACACCAAGTGGAGCATCTGGCATACCTCATTTTTAAGAATTCCTATAAAATTTGACCCCTAGAGGTGGGTAAGGTGACGCAGTGAATAGAGCACCGGCCTTGGAGTCAGGAGTACCCGAGCTCAAATCTGGCCTCAGACACTTAACACACCCACATATACACATACACACACACACACACACACACAAACAAACAAACTAGCCATGTGACCGTGGGCAAGTCACTTAACCCCAACTGCCCTCCAAAAAGCAAAAAAAAAAATTGACCCCTATTTGGGAAACCCCTATATCATAGTGGTAAATACCTTTGTTGAGCATTGATTAATCTATTTTATGTCTTGATTGAAGTTAATAATAAAAAGAGAATGGAACAAAGTTATCTCTGGGGTTGCATTTGTTAAGGAATCATGTATGAGCATAACCAAGTTTTAGATGAATTATTAAAAATAAGGATTCAGGCTGAATTTTTACCTTCTCTTCAAAATGTTTGTAATAAAAGCTTAGAAATAAAATTTGGTTATTCATTCTCTCCACATTCTTCTGGAATGCCTCTTCTACTTGTATCTGTGTGTGTGTGTGTGTATGTGTGTGTGCTCTGTATGTTTAATCTTGGAGAAATATGTCAGAAATCATAATGGCAGGCACCATCATTCTCTGCCTCTGTCTCCATTTCCCCCAGTTCCTATATTTGCAGGAGGGATAAAATTTGAGTCTTGTTTTTATTAATAATTCCTTCTCACCTCTACTATACTTAAAACTACTTACCATTACTTTCACTTGTTCATATAAAAAAAACACCTTAGTGTTATGTGGGTTTTTCTCTCCTATTTTTTTGATCACTTGGTTTTTCATAATAGGCAGGGTAGACTAGGGTAAAGAACGGTGTACTTGGCCTAAGGAGACCTGAGTTTAAATCCAAACTTGAGCACTTTTTATTCTTGAGATCCTGGGCAAGTCATGTGACCTATTCCTCACAGGTTTTTAGGAAGCGTTTTGTGAAATGTAAAGCACTTTAAAATTTTGAGTTATTTCTTATAAGTTACTCTTATAAAGAATCAAAATATATCTTTGATGCATGAAAATATTCCCAAATTCCTCAGATATTCACTCTGAATTTGCAAATATTAATTGAAAGTTACTAAAATTAATATAAGGCCAATAAAATTAATATAAAGCCAAATTTTTTTAAAGTTAGATAGATTACTACTAATTTTAAATATTTATATGTTCTCTAAGCAGAGTAATATTCAGTTCATTCCTAATCCTCTTTGTAGAATAAATTTCTATAACAATTTTTCCCCACTTGAAATTATAACACTCAGAATATTAATTTTAATGTTATCTACTAAAGTTTACGGATTCCTTTGAAGAAAGCCTTACCAATTTAAAAATTAAATTTAATGAGATTTAATGAAAGAAAATCCAATAAAAGTAAATACAAATTTACCAAACATTAAAAAGGGAAGATAATATACCTTAAAATAACAAACACAATGGTATATTTAAGATGCTATTTAATTTATTCATAATTTCTTAGGAACTCAGTTATGTTATAAAATAAAGCACCCTTGTAAGTCTGAATCTCTTATCTGATATGTAACCAACTTTCCACTATTCAGCAATACTAAAAATCATCAATGTAAAACCTGGTAAGCAACTTTAAATCATTAAAAACGAAGAGAATGAGTATCCAATCTTCAGTGTAACTGTTTTCTCAATAACATTATTTTAGTTATTGTATCAATAATATATCATTGCATTTTATTCTTCCAAATAAACTATTATTTTAAGTATATCTCATAGAATTCTTACTAGACAAAGTCATTCTGGGACATTTTCATGTTTATTGTTCTTCTTTGAACCTGTTTTCCTTTTTTGATGCAATTGCGAGTAATGCTAGCCCAATCCCCCCAGAGATATAATCCAAGGACATTAAAAAATAAAGTGACTGAGAATTTTAAGAGTAAGAATGTGAAAAATCCAATAAGGAAAAAGAAAAGTTATGAGCAAGTCTATCATAAATATTTAGAAAAAGTTCTTTTAGAGTGTGTGTTATGCATGTATGTGTACAGAGATTTCAGATTCCCTTCAATGTTTACAGCATAGCTTTAATTGATGGTAAGAATCACTTCCCATTTGGACATGGACAGCAAAAAAGTGCTCAATATTATGCAGTTTTTACCTTTAATTTAAGTGTGAAATAGTTTTCCACTGTAAACTTCAACTCAATTTTTGAAGGGTGTATATATTTGTATGTGTATCGTGTTGTATGTATTTATGTGTGCTTACAGAATAAAGAATAAAGGTAAGGAAATAATTTGTAAATTACATTTGAGATTATAAGAATGAGGCCACTAGGGGCACAGTCAAGATGGCTGAGTAAAAGCAGGAATTTACTTGAGTTGGTACTCTCACCACCTACAATTTCTGCAAAAAATGACTCTAAGCAAATGTTAGTGCTACAGAACCCACAAAGGGAAGAAAAGAGACAAATCTCCTGCTGAAGACAGCCTGGCAGGCCAATCTGAAGGGTCTATTGTGCTGCACTGGGAGTGAAGCACAGTTACCTATAAGCCACAAAGGCCCAGGCTGTGGCCAGAGCAGGCTTCAGAGGCTTATTCACTGGCATCTGTAACAGTTTCCAGACTTCTCAAGCCACAGATGCCAAAGAGAAAGTAAAAGATCAGTGGCGAACTCTGTTGATTCTGGGTGAAAGAAGAGTGTTTCCTGCCCCTACCCCTCAGGTGACAGAGGTGGCAGCAGCTGCCTACTGAGCTTCAGGCCTGAAGATTGTAGAGGGACCAAGGGCTTAGCAGAGAGCAATTCCTGGAATCTTTTTGCTGCTCACTGGGGCATATTTTTTTTTTTGCTTTGCCCTGCTTGGATCTGAGTCACAGTCTTGGGTGATGGTCCTGGAGTAAGGAGCACTACCATGGCATAGCTTGTTGAGGCTGTGGAGAGGCAGTCATCCCCACAGTTCTAAGGCAGGTACTAGAAGAAGTTCTACAATAGCTGTGAAAAATCCTGGAAATTTGGGACACAGCACTCTCCATTCGGGGAGCAGAGTTCTACGATGGCAAAGAGCTCAAAAGCCAAGTAATTGGCTGCCAATATGAGCAAGCAGATGAAGCACAAACTAACCAATCTTTTTGGGGATAAAGGGGATCAAAGCATGGAATGGGAGGAAGACAACAAAGTCAGAACTCCTGCATCAAAAGCTTCCAAGAAAAATATGAATTGGTTATAGGCCATGGAGGCGCTCAAGAAGGATTTTGAGAATCAAGTAAGAGAAGTGGAGGAAAAATTGGGCAGAAAAATGAGAATGATGCAGGAAAATCATGAAAAGTGAGAAAACAGCCTACTAAAAGATATTCCCCCCCCAAAAAATACTTAAGAAAATAACACCTTTAAAAGCAGACTAATTCAAATGGCAAAAGAGGAGCAAAAAGCCAGTGAGGAGAAGAATGGCTTAAAAATCTGAGTTGGCCAGATGGAAAGGCAATTTCAAAAACTCACTGAAGAGAATAATTCCTTCAAAATTGGACTGGAGCAAATGAAAGCTAATGACTTTATGAGAAATCAAGATGCTGTTAAAAAACCCAAACAAATGAAAAAAATGAAAGGCAATTTGAAATAACTCATTGAAAAGACCACTGACCTGGAAAATAGATCCAGCAGACATAATTTAAAAATTATTGTGTACTACCTGAAAGACATTATCAAAAAAATAATCCTAGACACCATCTTTCAAGAAATTATCAAGCAAAATTTCCCTTGTATTCTCGAACCAGAGGGCAAAATAGAAATTAAAAGAATTCACTGATCATCTCTTGAAAAAATGCCAAAAACAAAACTCCTAGGAATATTATAGGCAAATTCAGAGTTCCTAGGTCAAGGATAAAATACTGCAAGCAGTTAGGAAGAAAAAATTTCAGTACTGTGGAAATACAATCAGTATAATACCAGACCTAGCAACTTCTTCATTAAGGGATCCAAGGGTTTAGAGTATGATATTCTGGAGATTAAAGGAGCTAGGACTAAAACCAAGAATCACCTATTTAGCAAAACTGAGTATAATGTTTCAGGGGAAAATATGGTCGTTCAATGAAATAGAGGATTTTCAAGCATTCTTGATTAAAAAAAAACAGAGCTGAACAGAAATTCTGATTTCAACTACAACAATCAAGAGAAGCATGAGAAGGGAAACAGGAAAAAGAATTCATAAGGAACTTATTAAATTGAACTTTTTACATTCTTACATGGGTTATATATATATATATGCGTGTGTGTATATATATAATGTATATAAAACTGGGCATATTTATGCACATGTATATGTAGACAGAGGGTACAGGATGAGTTGAATATGAAGGGATGATACCTAAAACAATAAAATTATACGGTGAGAGAGAAATTTATTGGGAGGAGAAAGGGAGAGATAGATCATGGTAAATTATAAAAGAGGCAGGAGAAAACTGTTATAATGGAGAGGAAGAACAGGAAAGTGAAAGGGAATGTGTCAACCTGACTCTCATTGAATTTGGCTTAAGGAGGGAATAACATACACACTCTTTTGAGAATCTTACCCTACAGCAAAATAGAGGCGAAGGGGATAAGAAGGAGGATGGCAGATTAGAGGAGAGGGTAGTGAGAAGCAAAACTTTTTGAAAAAGGATAGGGTAAAAGGAGAAAATGGAATAATTGAGGGGCAGGATAGGATGGAGGGAAATATAGTTAGTCTTTTACAATATAACTACTATGTAAATCTGTTGTATAACTACACATGCATAACCTATAATGAATTATTGAATTGCTTATCTTCCCAGTAGAAGCAGATGAGGAGGAAAGAAGGGAAACTCTGGAATTCAGAGTTTTAAAAACAAATGTTAAAATAATTGTTTTTGTTTTTGTTTTTTTACTGGCAACTGGAAATAAGATATGCAGGCCCTGGGGTATAGAAATCCTTCTTGCCCTACTAGAAAGGGTGAGGCGGATGGGGATGATATAAGAGAGAACAGATTGGGGGAAGGGGTATTCGGTAGGCTTGCTGTTTTGGGGTGGGGTTAGAGGAAAGATGTGGCAAATTATTTGTAGCTCAAAGTGTGGTGGAAATGAATGTGGAAAACTAATAATAAATAAATACACTGGAAAAAAGTAATGAAGCAATGAATGACTTCTTTTGTCCAATCAAGAAAATAAATCATTCTGGGAGGTAAAGACCCTCAAGATTTCTGGCCAAAACAGGAAAAAATACTATTTACACTCATTCAAATATATCAGGGCCCAAACAATGACCAAGTGAGGCTTGGACTTGGACTTATTTTCAACTACTTAATAAGAGCCAGAGTGATTTGCATTTAAGGCAGGGTTCTTAAGAAAGAAATCTAGCCCATAACCCCCAAGATACCTTGTTAGGCTTCCATAATAAAAAATATATATATTCCTTTGGGAAGAGCACCTTTAGTTTAGGGTAAGATACCCTATTTGGACAGAGGAAGAGGAGGGAGGGATAGAAGAGAGAAACAGGTAGAAAAGGAAGGGAGGAAGGAAGGAAGGAAGGAATGGAAGGATGTGAAAGAAGGGAAGGAAGGGAAGGAGATATGTTGTCCAACTAGAGCTTCCCAGTTGAGTCCCCAATGAGGTAGCTACTACTACTCAAAGCTTGTTATTTGTCCTTCATTCTGGTCATCAGGAATGTGATGCCATGACTTTCAAGAGAACTGAATTTAAGTGACAGAGCATTGTGCAAAATCCCCAGCCTCACTCTCTCCTCCAGAGTCATCTGGGTCCAGTGACAAGATAGAGACCAGGATGACTGGAGATGGCTCCCAGGATTTTCAAGCATTCTTGAATCCCAGGACAGACTTAGAGAAGGTTATTAAAGAAGTAGATTTAAAACAAGTGGGTTTACCATCCTTTAAAATGACAAGTGCTGGAGAGGATGTGGAAAACTTGGAACTCTAATGCATTGTGAACTGATACAACTATTCTGGAGGGCAATCTGGAACTATGCCCAAAGGGCTATAAATAATAGCATACCCTTTGACCCAGTAATACCACTTTTGGGGCTGTATCCCAAAGAGATCACAGAAGTGGGAAAGGGTCCCATAT
>JAQQSW010015012.1:0-11980 GCA_028646575.1 Pseudocheirus occidentalis | reverse complement strand
CAATAGTATTCCATTACATTCATATACCATAACTTGCTCAGCCATTCCCCAATTGATGGGCATCCCCTAAATTTCCAGTTCTTTGCCACCACAAAGAGAGCTGCAATAAATATTTTTGTACATATGGGACCTTTTCCCACTTCTATGATCTCTTTGGGATACAACTCCAAAAGTGGTATTACTGGGTCAAAGGGTATGCAATTATGGTATGCCCTTTGGGCATAGTTCCAGATTTCCCTCCAGAATGGTTGTATCAGTTCACAGCTCCACCAACAATGCATTAGAGTTCCAATTTTTCCATATCCTCTCCAGTGCTTGTCACTTTCCTGTTTTGTCATCTTAGCCAATCTGACTGGTGAGATGTGGTACCTCAAAGTTGTTTTGATTTGCATTTCTCGAATCAATAGTGATTTAGAGCATTTTTCCATATGCTTAAAGATATCTCTAATTTCTGCCGCTGAAAATTGCCTGTTCATATCTTTCGACCATTTACCCATTGGGGAATGACTGGCATTCTTGTAAATTTGACTTAATTCCCTGTGTATTTCAGAAATGAGGCCTTTATCAGAGACACTGGCTGTAAATATTCTTTCCCAATTCCCCTCTTCCTTCTTAATCTCAGTTGCATTGGCTTTGTTTGTGCAGAAGCTTTTGTCACTTACTTTCTGAGTGATTTGGCACAAGTGGCTCAGCTTCTCTGGGTCTTATTTTCCTCAGCTATAAAATGAGAGGGTTTGGACTAGACGGCCCCAAAGGCCCTTCTAGCTCCGGATCTATGATCTCATGAGCCACCTGAGTAGAGGTTGGTGGTAGGCATAGGAAGGGGAGAACAGAAACTCTAAGGCTGGATCTGAAGAGTCTGGGGCTCAACTCTCGAAGCCTTGAATGCCAAACTAAAGAGTGGGGATGACATGATGTCCTGACAGAAGAGGGAGCCAGGGGAGGCTGCTGCAAAGAAGAGGGTGGGATGTGAACTTGGCTGTCAGAAGAGGCATTTGACAGTCTAGGAAGAGGTTTGAGGGTGAAAGTCTGAGAGGAGGCAGGGGCCAGAGTCCAGGCTGAGGGGAGCTCTCTCTTGAAGGCTATTCTAAAGATGATGGGAATGGATAGTCAGCTGGCATCGTGAAAGAACAGATTGTCTTGTCCTCTGTGGGCTTCTTGCAAGGGTCTTAGGTCCTCGCCAGCTGACACCCTGTGTCTCCTATTAAAAAAACCTGGGTCATAGAGAGACTGCTTTCACTTCCATATGAGCCGTATCAAGAGAGCCATTAGGTTTTATTGCTGTTCACAGTCCTTTGTGGCTGAGTTTGGAGAGAAATAGATTCTGGTGTGTGAAGTAGATTGTGATCAGTTTGGAAGCAGCCTAGCATGGTGGAGAGAGCTGGACCCGGAGTCAGGTGGACATCAGGAACTGACTAGCTGTGTGACCCTGGGAAGGTCAACCTCTCTGAGCCTCAGGCAATCTTTTTTAAGACTGTAAGGTTTAATAGGATTGTGATCTGTGCCTAGGAAGAGAGCCCTCAGGCAGCCAAAAATCACAGGTCCTCGGTATATTGCCAAAGAACCAGAGAATGTCAGAGTGGAAGGATCCTCTGATGTCTGATCCTGTAATCTTCCAAACTGGGAAAGCAAGGCTCTGAGAGGTCAGAAGAGACGATGGAGCATAATAGTTGGTATTCCTCAAGCACAAACTGAAATACATCACACCTTTGCTCAAGAAATAGCAATGGCTTCCTATTGCCGCTAGGTGGAAGTACAAACCCTTCTGTTGGCATGAAAGCTCTTTACAATCTGATCTGATTCCTGCCTACCTTTCCAGACTGATTTCACATCATTCCACCCTCTTCCCTCCAGTACATGCTCTGTATTGCAGAAACAGGGTCTGAGAGGTCAGGGTCACAGAACCAATGAACAAATATTCACTAAGCACCTACTATGTGCCAGACCCTGTGGAGTCAAAGACAAAGAGCAAAACAGTCCCTGCCCTCAAGAATCTTACAGTCTAATGAGGGAGACAACACTTTTAGTTTGAGGCAACCTGGTGTCAGTCAATTAATATCTATGAAGCACCTACAGTCCCTGCCCTCAAGGAGTTCACGAGCTACTGGGAGAGACAACATGCCAACACATATATACAAAGCAAGTTTAAAACACAAATGCAAAATAAAAATACAAAGCAGGATTGATAGGAGCTAATTAACAGGAGAGACACTAGGATAAAAAGGGGGTGAGGAAGGTTTCCTGTAGAAGGAGGGATTTTAGCTGGGACTTAAAGGAAGCCAGTGAGCTCAGCACTTGGTGCAGAGGAGGGAGGTGGCTCTGAGCATGCAGAGCAGCCAGAGAGAATGCCCAGAGCCCAAAGATTGAGGGTCTTCTTTGGGGGGCAGCCAGGGGACCAGTGGTTTAGTTGACAGAGTACTAGACTCAGAGGCAGGAAGGCCTCTATTCAAATCCGATCTCAGATTCTGACTCGCTGCATCACCCTCAATAAGGCATTTAACCTCTTGGTGTCCCAGTTTCCTCATCTGTGAAATGAGTCAACTGGATTCAATAACCTCTAAAAGGGTCCCTTCTTGTCCCAATGAAATGAGTTTAAACAGAATTAATGGAGGGCATTTTTTTCTTTCTTCCTTTTTTTGGAGGGGAGGGGCATGGAAGAGGTTGGCACAGCTGGAGATCAGGGAAGGGGCAAATAGAAGACAAAGCTTGAACCACAAGGAAATATCAGAGATGGGCCTCCAGCTCAGAGCTTCTGCCTCCAAGACTAATGCTCAAACGGCAACCCAACCTTGTTCAGTGAATCCAAAAAATGGAGCTGTCCAAGGTCAAGAAGAAGCCAGGCATGGGCTTTTTTCATGGAACCTGGAGGAGCTGGTCCTTTTCCATCCTGTATGTACTTGGGGTTGGTGGGCTATCAGTCCCATCTCCCTTCCTCAAGAGTTTGAGAGGAAGTTGCTGGTTCCTTCTTGGACACACGCGTGCACGCACGCACGCGAGCGCACACACATTTGTTTTGTACTGAATGTGAAACATTTGTTGGAGGTGAGTGTGAGAAGCTGGGGGCTGGGGGAAGAGTTAGACCTATGATTGCATTGGGTGTAAGGAACATTTACTGAGACAGGTAGACACCTGCTCTGGGGTTTTCTGCCTTAGCTGCCCAGAGCACTGGGAGGATGAGGGACTTGTACAGTGTCACAGAGACAGTATGGGCAGATCTTCCTGACTCCTCACTCGTGCTCTGTGCACTACGCCATGGCTCCCACTTGCCATTTATTGTACTGGCCTTGACGCTGATGCCTGTGATTGAGTAAAGTGTTGATGCTTGACTGGATGGTGGTTGTTAATTGACTGAAATCACTGCTGTTTTATTCCTTATGATTTTGGGCAAGGCATAGTCTTCTGAAGATGTCACCGAGTCAAGAAGGAAGTTCTACTATGTGGTCTCTACACTCTCTCTTAGATCTAACAGTGTGTCTTATTGAGCCCCCCAACTCTGATATCCCCTTTTCTAAGGTCCTTCCAAGATCTGACCTTTCTTGTTCTAAGGGCCCTCCCAGTTCTGACATTCGGTGTTCCAGGTCTCACCTTTCCCATTTCTAAGGTCCTTTCCCATTCTAAGGTCCTCCCTAGGGCTGAAATTCTGTGATTACTAAGGACAGTCTAATATGGTCCAGACTTGATCTTGGCTTCTTTTTCTTTTCTCTCCAAAAGCTCCTAATCAAGGCACTAACCAAGCACTCTGTGGAAGGTCCATCCCCAGTGGGGGCATTGCAGGAGTTCTGGTTGGGGTGGTTCTCACAGGAACACTTGGATACTTTGTTGGTGTCATTAAGTCCCAGGTATGGATGGTTTCTTTCTCAAGTAGTGCTGGGGTCTTCTATCCAACGTGGGTAATAGTTGTCGTGTGTGTGCATATGTGCGTGTGTGTGTGTGTGTGTGTGTGTGTGTGTGTGTGTTCATGAGCATGCGCTCATGCATGGGTGCAGTGGAGAGTACTCAACAAAGCCAGGGAGGAGGCCTTGAAGCACTGGGAGAGAGTGGTGGGTGTGAATGTGGGTGTAGACCACAGAGGACTCAGATCACAGAACTAAGGAATGTCAGAGCTGGAAGGAGCAGGAAATTTAGAGTGAAAATGGGTTATCTAAGGCTGCATGGCAAATCAGAGGCAAAATTAGGTTTGGAATACATATTTTTTTTTTTTGCCTAGTCCTGCATTTTCCCCCCATTATCCCATACTGCCTCCAAGATCACACAGAGGGTCAGAGTAGTAAACTGTTATTGAGGGTTGGAATCAGACTAATGACCACTTAATTATTAGTCTAATAGGACAGATAAAGCTTAGAAATGAGCAAGAGCTTTTAGGTATCTCCCGACTCTGACATTCCCTGTTCTAAGGCCCCTCTCAGCTCTGACATTCTCTCTCCTTAGCATCTCCTCTGTTTCTGAGGGAAGGGCATGTTCAGTCACCATTAGGAGCTGTCTCAGCCACATCGAGTCTGAGCTGCTGATTGGAGGTTCAGATGAAGATGCCGGTGAGCTGTTGGAGATCAGGCACTGGAGTTCTGGGTAGGAATCAGGACGGGCTGTACAGATTGGGGAGTCCCAGCGTCAGCCGCGTCGAGGGCAGGAAGAGGCGTCCGAGGCAGTTTAGTTGCGCCATAGGACCCCCACCGTAATATACGACCTAATCACTATGTAGACAGTCAGACTGACGGTAGGTTCGCTGCCTCCCGAGGTTTCTCCTACTTTTGGACCACTCCAATTGTTAAGCATGTTTCCTTATGAAAGCTGATACACGGAGCAGTGTCTGGGGGCACAAAGGAGGGCTCAAGGACTTGGGAAAAGGAAGACGTGAGCAGTGAGTCCAGGGCTGCAAGTAAGGAGAGATTAGGGATTACAGAAGCCTGCCATCCAGGAGGGGCGAGATGGAAGCTCCTGTACCCCCTACCCTGCTCAGGTGCCAGCCAGAACACTGCGCCTGGGTGTGGGCACCCCAGTTTAGGAAGGACATCAATAATCCTGAGTGTGTCTAGAGTGGGTGAACAAGGTGAGGGGAGATGTCCAACCCAGGCTCCAGGGGAGCAGCTGAAGGCCTGTCCTGGTGGTCTGGGAAGAGCAGGCTCAGTGCAGGGATCCCACTCATGGTGGCTGGCTTATCTGAAGGGACAGAAGCAGGAGTGCTAGGAGCGGCTTCCTGATGCTCAGAACTGTCCACAAAGGAAGTAGACTATAAGCTCCCTGAGGGCAGGGGCAGTCTTCATTTTGTCTCCATACCATCAGTGCCCCTTACAGTGCCTGGCGCATGCTGATGCTGGGGGAGGACATTGGGAGGTGGCGAGCTCCTGTCTCCTGCAAAGGCTGGCAGACACAGGAGACAGGGTGCTGGTGGGGCAGAGCTTTCTGCAGCAAGAAGGGAGGAATCTCCTCTCGTGTATCTGTCTCACACACACCTTTGCTCTTTGCTCCCCCAGATCAGAAACACTGTGGAAGTCATGGCAGCAAGGTAAGGACAGGAAGGTCTCCACCGCAGAAGCCTTTGGTGGACTCTTGAGACAGCACCATGGTTGGAGGAGGTGGGCTTCTCCACTCCTGCCCACCTATGATACCAGATGGTCAGGACTGGGAGTGGCTTTAGTTACCCACCTCCCGGGGGAACTCCCTATCTTTTAATAGAATAAACAGAAGCTTAGAGAGAGGAAGATGGGGCCTCTAGGTGGCGCCATAGAGCACCAAGCCTGGGGTCAGAAAGACTCCTTTCCTAAGTTCAAATTCACCAGCTATGTGACCCTGGGCAAGTCACTTAACACAGTCCAGTTTCTAAATTGGTGCTGCTAGTGCGGGCCGGAGGGGGGGATCTGTGTGCCGGCAATTCCATTGATAATAATGAATAGCTAATAATAGCTAACATTTATATACCCCCTCCTACACGCCAGGCCCTGTGCTAAACACTTTATAATTGTTAGCTCATTGGACCCTCACATCGACCCTGGGAGGGAGGCGCTGATGTCATCATTTTGCAAATGAGGAAGCTTCCTTTCTAATGTCACTGAACCAAGTTTGATGGATTTTATTTTTTTTTAGAGAGACAGAGGCTGCTACTGCTCTGTAACCCCCGTGGCTGGGTCACTGGTCAAAGTGCTTTGTCCCTGAGTCTCTGCTGAAACCAAAGAGGAAGATCCAAGCCCCTCCAGCGTCCAGAGAATGCACAAGACTCCATTTTTCCAGCCTTATTGTGCCCCCTCCAGGGCTATTTCAACTGTTAATGCCTCTGGGCAGTCTTTTGTGGGTGGGTCTAATTTTTGTCTACAGTAACATTAACAAAATAAAAATTAAAAAAAAGGAGGGAGGACTCAGTGGTCCCTACCATACCTTCCAGCTCTGCCACTGATGGGAGCCTTCCCAACTCTTCCAACCCCTCTTTTAAGATCTTGCCTTGCTCTGACCATCTTTTTTCCAAGGTCTCCCCTGGGCCTCTTGTCCGTGTTCTAGGTTTTCTACTTGCTTGGACATTTTTGGTTGTAAATCTGTCAACCTCCCCCCAACTGACACTCTCCCCCCAATTTCTAGAAATTCTTAATCACAGGATGTCAGAATTGGGGGGTGGGGCCAGTGAAGTTTTGTAGACTTAAAATGAAAATATCTGGGCTGGGAGAAATGTCAGAACAGTAATTCCTGCCTTAAAAATAAGATAGGGAGAGGGAGGTGAAGAAATGGTGGACTCTACGGGATGCCTGCCCATTTGAAGAGCAGCAGTCAGTTACAGCACAACATTCTGCCTATGTGATCATTGGGAATGGTTATCGCTGAGTCCTAGAATCATCTTGACAAAGGGCAGGCTGGATACCGATGAACACTACCAGTTGCTGCTGTTGGAAGTCAAAACGATCACCTTGCCAGCCCCAGCCTGTCTATTGACCAGCAAAGGTAGACCTTGGAAAACTCTTTCCCTCTCCTGTCCTAAGCCCCAATGCCCAGGTTTTCCTAGGTGGCAGATGTTCACTTTTGGTTGGATGCTGCCCCCCCTTTCCTCCTCCTGCTCACCCCTGCTGGAAGTCACCTAGAGTCTCACTCTGCTATGATCCTTGCCACTCTCTTCCCAGCACTATGATATGACCTGTCATTGTTAACTTGACCATCTCATTGCCTGCTTTTTCACCTATCTTAGATTCCACTTGGACTTTCCATTGTCCATGAAGTTTAACTCTCTTTTACCTTCTCTTCCCCCATTAAAGCATGAATTCCTTAAGCAATGGGTTGTCTGACTTTTCTCTTTGTACCCTTAGCACTTAGCATAGAGCTTAGCTTGGGTTAAGCATTTAATAAATGCTTTTCTGCTCCATTCCCTAGCCAGGACTTTTCCCTATGTGGGATCCCACTCCCTAAGTGACTTAGGAAGTCTAAGTAGAGACTATTCTTCTATGTATATGGGGACACTTTTCTTATTCTTGATCTTGCTATACTGGTTATACTGCTATACTGTCTTTTGCTTTGAATTGATCCATTCCTCAAGTACCAACTATGTGCCAGAAATTGTGTTAGATTTTGGTTGGTCTGATAAAAGAGGAAACATTGGTGGGGGCTTGGGAAGTGTAGTTTTGAATACATGTCACCCAAAATATGCAGAGAGGTCTAGAGTTCTCATTATTATTGTTTTCAACTTGCAAAAACCCCAAGGTGGCATTAATGATGTCTGGAAAAAAATTGAGTTCAGACCAGAAAATATTTAAATGGGAAAAGCATGTTCTGTAACATATATTATTGTTATGATTCTGCTCAAATGTACTTTACAGAACAGGCAGCAGCTGGTGGCTCAGCAGATACAGTATTGGGGCTGGGAACAGGAAGTTGTTCAGTTGCTTCAATTGTGACCCCATTTAGGGTTTTCTTGGCAGAGAAGACATGATGCATACACACACATATAATGAATGTAGATGTGACTACAACTCATAAAGGAACATCTCATGACTTTTTAAGAAGAAATAGATGAAAAAAGCAATGAATCTAAAAGAAACTGATGTACAACAATAAGATTAATAATAAAACACTTGAAAGGAACAAGGGACACTCACAGACAACTGACAGAGGAGAGAATATAAATTGTTTATAATTATGTGAAAAAATGACTAAATTCTTCCATAATTGTAGAAAACAAAATCAAGATGACCTCATAATGGCCACTGCAAACACACTAGAACTGTCAAAATATTCCCCTCCCCCAAAGAGGAGGACCAACGGTGGCAAAGAAGGAAAAGAGGCATTTTGAAATACCATTCTCTTTTTTAAAAGTTTCATTGATGTCCCTTTGATTTTTGTCCCTCCCCCCGCCCCCATTCTCCCTGCCCCGAGCCTGTATCTATCAGAGGCAGGACTGGGATCCAGGCTCAAGATCAACGTGGAATAGTGGATTCAGGGATTCTTATAGCACAATAGTATTCCGTTACATTGACCTAGAAGAAGAATCATGGTATATAGCCTCTAAGCCAGGAAGACCTGGGTTTGAATCCTGCCTCTTGATAGCTAATAACTTTGGGACTCATGGACAAATAACTTAACTCAGTGCTTCAGACAGCTTTCTCAGTTACGGAGATGGTGTTGACCTGCAATGGCAGAGAGACTTTCCTAATCTAGGAGTTTCCTAACCCAGGGAATTCCCTGGGAGTTGAACTGCAGGTCCAGCCCCTACCACTATCCCTAATATTTGTTAAAAGTCTCAGCTTGTCCTGGGTTTTGAATTTCCCAAAATTAGTCTCATAAAACTGAAAGCCAGGTGACCAGATTCCTAGTTTAGGGTCCTTTTCTTTCTGCCACAGATCAGACAAAGAGGAGAACAGGGTAAATGGAGATAAGAGAGGATTTCAGAGGGTGCCTTCCCTATGTCTCACTGCATAACCAGGGCAACAGTACTCCAACCCAACTGTCCTAGCTGTGGTCCTTATCTATAACTATTTCTCACCTCCATACCTTGCCATAGAAAGTTCCCCTTCCCTGGAAGGCTCATTTTCTTCATGTCCATTCTTAGAACCCTTAGTTTTCTTCAAGGCTTAGATCAACTGCCACGCCCTATACAGGGGAACTGTGCCTGATCTGCCCAGTTGCTGGTACCCTTCTTCTGGAATTAGCCTTTTATTTACTTTGCCTATGTTTTGTATCTGCATATATGCTGTTTCACTACAGTTGAACATAAGGTCCTTGGGGGCAGGGACTGTTTAATTCCTGTCTTTATATACCCAGTGCCTAGCATGTAGTAGTCATTTACTTGTTTAACAAATAAATATTGTTGACATTATAGTGGGAATTTTTGGACAGGCATAATATTGGACTTAGTGGTATCAGGTTTTTTTTTTCTAATTCTGTTGTAATTGGGGAGAGGGTGGGATGTGAACAAGGCAAGTACAGAGCTGCCCAGCCTGCTTCAGTTGATCAGATGCACAAGCTCAGTGCTTGGGAAGGATGAACTCCCAGATGCTTCTTTCTTCTTGCTGGCTCTCTGTGACTCAACACTTGGGTACTTCAGGGATGATGAAGCTATCTCCTTAGTGTCCACTTGACAGGAATTTCAACTGAACATGACCAAAACTAACTGATTATCTTTCCTCCTAACCTCCCCCCTTCCTTTTTCTGTAGAGGTCAAAACCATCTTGTCAGTCCCTCAGGCTCACAACCCAGGATTCATTCTGGACTCCTCACCCTCTCTCATCCCCCCATATTCAATATGGTGCCAAGGTCTGTCAATTTCACCTCTGCAATGTCTCTTGAATACGCCCCCTTCTCTCCTCTGACACTGCTTCCATCCTGGCACATCCATCATTACTTCATGCCTGGACTATAGCACTATCTGTTGGTGGGTCTGCCTCCCTCAAGGCTTACCCACTCTGGTCCAGTTAGTCACCTTGATTTCCTTGAACTGAAGATCTGACATTGCTCAATAAACTTCAGTAGTTACTTATCACCTTGAGGATCAAGTATAAGATTCTCTGGCTTTTAAAACTCTTCACAACCTGCCCTTCTCTCCCCCTGCCCCACCTCATTTCTTACACTCTCCTCTCTTCTCTTATTTCCACACAACATACTCTGATCCAGGAACACTGGTCTCCCAGCTGTTTCTCACACAGAACATTCCATTCCCAGACTCTAAGCATTTTCTCTGACCTTTAGTAGTGTGTGTATGTATAATGTATTTCCTGCCAAGAAAACCCTAAATGGGGTCATAATTGAAACAACTGAACAACTTTATACCAGGAATTCAGGGCTGGTTAAGCATATGTAAAACCGGAAACATAATTCATTACAGCAATTACAAAAGCAATAAAAAGTCTGATTACATCAACACATTCACTAAAAGCTTTTGACAAAATTCAACACTTATTCCTATGAAGAACGCTTGAAAGCATAGACATGAATGGATGTTTTTTTCTCAAAATGATAAGAAGAATCTACTTAAAACAATCAGTAAGCACTATCTATAATGGCGAACAAGAGAGAAGCCTTCCCAATAAGATCAGGAGTGATAAAAGGGTGCCATTTATTACCAATATTATTGAATATTATACTAGAAATCCTAGTGATAGCAACAAGAAAAAGAAATTGAAAAAGGAAAAAGAATGGATAATGTGGTTATATAACTATCTCTTTTTGTAGACTATTTGATGATCTACTTGAGAAATCCTAGAGATTCAATTAAAAAGTAGCTGAAATAATAATTTTAGCAAAGTAGTAAGATACAAAATAATCCCATGTAAATCATCAGCATTTCTCTATAGCACCAACAAAGTCCTACAAGAAGAGATTGGTAAGAGATATGTAAAACAATTGTGGACAATATAAAATACCTGTAAATATACATGTCAAGATCAACTAAGGAACTATGTGAATATAATTATAAAACACATTTTATACAAATTTATACAGATTTAAATAATTGGACAAATATTAATTGTGCATGAGTGGGCTAAGCCAATATAATAAAAATGAAAATTCTACTTAAACTAATTTACTTATTCAGTGCCATCGCAATTAAACTGCCAAAAATTATTTTTATTGAACTAGAAAAAATAATAACAAAATCATTTTGAAGAAAAAAAGATCAAGTGTATCAAATAAAAAATATAAAGGAAGAAGGTCTAACAGTACCAGATCTTAAACTGTATTGTAAGGCAATACTTATCAAAACTATCTGGTGTTGGGGGTGGAGCCAAGATGGCAGCATAGATGCAGCAAGGTCCCGCAGCTCCCACACCGCCACCCTAAACACCCATAAAATTATGAGCCCAGAATCACGGCAGCCAGAACTAAGGCTGGAACAGCCTGAAGCTGAGACCGTGACCAGGCTTGGGGCAGTGGGAAGTAGCCGGGCTGAGCTGAGCCAAGCGGTCTGCAGAGGTTCTACAGCCTCCAACACCTCCACATCTGCCAAGGCATGAGGAACGGGAGAGGGGCAGCTGGCACTGTGGAGCAGAGACCCGGCCAGCCCAAAAGCACAGCCATGGCCAGGCAAGACCCCAGGGCGGCCAGGAGGAGGAGTGGAGCCTCCCAAACCGCAGTCTGAGTCTACTTCAAAGAAAATCTAAAGCACCTGCCTTAGGGGAGCTTCAAATCCCGGTAGGTTAATGAAAGTGAAACTTTGAAAGTTAATTTGGGAGTGGTAAAGCAGTTCGGCCAATCTGCCCCCGGGGCAAGGAAGCAGTGGAGGAAGGGAACTGCTGGAACCAGCGGCTGCCCCCACCAGACTGCTTCAGAGTCCCTGGCCGGTGGACTCTGCAGGGGGGCTGAATCGATTGATCAGGGCCAAGTGTTCTTGTGTTGAGCGGCCTGGATCCAGATCATGGTCTTGGGTGGTGGTCCTGGGGTGCACTTGCAGAAAGCCAAAGCTGGGGGGTCTTGCAACAACCCCCTAATAGCTCTGGCAGTTGGGAAAACCCCAGCGATTTGGAACAGAGCTTCCCCCCTTGGAAGTAAAGTTTCACAGAGCTAAAAAACCAAC
>JAQQSW010015011.1:0-11980 GCA_028646575.1 Pseudocheirus occidentalis | reverse complement strand
AAATTTAATAATTGGCTCTGCTGAGCCAGTAGGAGCTGTCTCCTTCATGCCCATTTACACTTGTGTGTGCATTTGTGTGTGTTTCCAAATGTTCTTTGGTCACCTAAAATTTTTACTCTTCAGAGATTCTGCTGCCTGTTACAAAGTAAGTGCTTAATAAATGTTTGTTATCTGATGTAGTGCCAATGCCATATTTATAGTGCCCACAATCATGATAAATATACTGATCATGACCATAAATATTCCCACATGGTGACTGATCACAAAATATAGCAAAGTCTCCTTTGAGCTTGTTCTCCTGCACTCATCATCTTAGGATGTTGGCTCACCACCCTCCACTCATCATCCTAACATACTAGGGAGGTTCGGAACATTCTGGTCATCCCTGAAACCCTGGCCACTTAAACAATATAGTAAAATAGTTATACATGAGATAAGAGAGCAAGGAAGTGTCCCACGGGAATGGTCTCAGAAGAGGTTGCAAGTTAGGCACCCAACGTAACAAACTATGTGAAATTTCCTATGAGAAGGTATGATTTAAGTGCTTCAGCTACAGTATATAAACCCTAACCCTCAGATCCTTGATTGGGATTTGCTTAGCATGCATGCAATAAACGTATGAATGCTTTCAATATTGGCCTGGCCCATGATTCTTCATCTGTTTGTGTTCTGACGTTCTGTAGGTGCTGCGAGGTGCAGGCACCAGTGACTTTTCTAATTACAAATTGTTTATTGTGAGTAAAACAATTGGAATGCTCAGGGTTCAACTAGTTGTTTAGTAATCAGTCAGTAATACTACTAAACAAAATCAATCAATGTAATAATTAATAATAAAGACTGTACTCATATAACCTTAGGTGGCATAATCGTAGTTACTTACAGATTTGTTAGTTTTTTCCCGTAGAATGTTCTTGATGCAAGGATTGTCTTTTTTCCTTTTTTTTTTGCTTTTCTCTATATCTCTAGAAATTAGCAGAGTGCTTGGCATAGAGTAAACACTTAATAAATACTTATTGATGGATTGGTTAACTGTAGGTTCCTTTAATAACTGCAGAATATGGCTTCCAAAACTAGAGAAAAAGCTCTGTCTGCAACTTTGACCACCCATCCTCTCATCATACCTAGTTTTAGAGCCTTGATCCAAGCTTACCCTAGACTGTAGCCTTTGTACCCATTATATCCCAAAGCATAATGGTAGCCAGCTTTTATTCATAAGAAAAGTTAAAAACATAGTACCTTCAATGAAGTGCCTCTCCATGAATTTTAGGCAGCTATTTTATCTTTCTTAAGCAAGTAGAAATCATTTCCCTATTTTAAATCACTCACAGTAGCAATAATAATCTGCAAGAGTTGATAAATTTATCTTTACTCATCCTCACAATATTATCTAAAAACAAATTTCTGAGAATGCCTGGAGAGGACATAAAATTGCATGATCATAGAATGTTAAAGCTGGGGGGAAGGGAACTTAGAGGACTTCTACTTCAATTCCATCCTTTTTTAGATAAGGAAATTAAGTTCAAAGAGTAGCTTTGTATTTCCCAACATCATTGGCTAATAAATGACATAGCAGAAACTTGAATCAAGAGCATCTTAATTATAGTTCAGTGGAAGACAACCAAGAATGTAAAATGCCTTATCTTTTCCTAGGCCATTGTAAATTGTTTTAATCAAGAATAGAATGAATGACATTGGTGCTTAGTTGGAGTCTTTGGAAATCTGGCATCTAGTACATGGTAAGGACATACCATATTATCATTCATTCTTTTTTTAATCTGCCAAGGATTGGATGGTGAGTCAGCAACCAGACGTTTATTAAGTTCCTACTTTTTAGATTTCAGTTATTATACTAAGTTGCCCTCAGGGAATGGATATTCTAACAGGTAAGAGAACCTGCAAACAATATGTATGTACAAAATTTATACAGCATCCATGGAAGGCAATCTCAGATGGAAGGCACTAACATGGGGCAGATCAGGGAAAGCCTCTTGTAGAAGGCGGAATTTGGGCTGAATCTCGAAAGAAGCTGCAGTAATCAAGAGGCCTAGATGAAGAAGGAGATCTTTCCAGGCTTGGGGAAAGTCAGTGAAAAGGCAAGGAGTTCAGAATGGAGTATCATATGGGAGGAACTACCAGAAGGAAGATCAATGTTGCTGGATTATAGAATATACTTCGTATATTCTATAGGTATATTGGTATATTCTAAAGGTTAAGAATAGGAGAAAGGTAGGAGAAGAACAGGTTTTGAAGAGCTTTAAAATCTAAACAGATTTGTGGTGAAAAGAGAGTGTAAAGAATTTCTATATTAAAGAGGTCAGCAATAAGGCCTTGTAGGAAGGCGGCAAAAACAGAGGTATATTACTATCAACTATTAAAGTAACCAACCTCAGATTATCAAAATAAAGCCTACCAAAAGCCAAGTTCAAGAAAGTTTCCAAAATGCATTGAAGTGATTTGTAGGAACAGTGTCTGATGGCAGATTCCAAGATTTCTTGAAACCAGAAATATCTTTTCAAAGGAGTGGTCTAAGTAATGCAAAGGTCATACTGTAATTTTTATATGAAATGAAAGGCATCTGTGTTAGGACAATGGATGCATGAAATTCAAGGGATAAGGTAAGGTACTAGAGTGCAAATCAAGCAGAATATGATAAATCAAAGGGACAATGGAAACCAGGAACCAAAATTCCATAGGAGAGAGCCATAGATGTATAAAGTTAGGTCATTTTGCAAACAAGTCATCCAGTGAGAATAAGGACCCAACTAAATGTCAATCAGTAGCTATGCATTAAGAAACCACCCCACAGAAAGCTAGACTAAGGTATCAGAAAGTCACAGGGAAAAAAAATCCTTAAAATGTAAATAGCAGTTTCAACCAAATTCTCTAAAAATGAATTCCAAGGTCATATACAAACACAACCAACACTTTCAGGAGCTAAGAAAAGCACTTCACATTATGGTAGTTATCTGTCAGAAAAAAGATCACATTTTGCTTCCTTAAATTATTATATTCTCTGCTATGCATCTGGATATAGGAAGGAAAATTAGCTTATGCTAGGTTTTGGGCTGGTTTTTTTGTTTGTTTATTTGATTTTTTACCCCATGCTCTGAAAAGATAATAAGATCATTGCAAACAAAAAGCAGACTAAAGTAATCTAAGTGATTTCTTTGCAATGTTCAAGAATTGTGAAGCCAGAAGGCAATTAAAAAATTTGGAAATAATCTATAAACCATAGATAGGTAGTGTAAGACTGATTTTTTTTGTTCATTTTAGGTTTATTGCTAACAAGTACCGAGAGGAACACAGGCAAATTGAGTCTGGATTCTAAGAAGCAAGTGCACAAAAGGAGTAATTTTAAAGTTATGAGAATGGGTTAAGAGAACCAGAGATTTGAGCTCTTCCTGAATGACGTCTCCTAGATGTAGGAAAAGGTTCTTGGGCCAGAGACCTTGGTGGTTGCCACTATTTGGTAGGTCGGTAATTCACAGGAACAGTGGTGCTTGTTGGGTAACGAGAACTTTGAATGTCTTTTTGATAGTGATTCGGTGTCTTGAGTACTTGTCATCTGGAGAGAATCTGGCTGGGTGAGCTGAACAGATCTGTTGCCCTTCAGGATCTGTTTTCTTTAGGTTATACACCTGATCCCCTTGCTTGTTGAGGTAATACTGTAGAAAAATCGCGGCCAATTCACTGGATATGCACGGAAACGCTCAAGCTACAACTATGCCTCCACCTCCTCCTTAACCAGGGAGACTCCAACAGCAAGACTGATATTTTTAAAGTTACCGAGATAGTGAATAAGTAACCAGAATAGGCCATTGAACCTGATGGTTTGTGGGCTCTTGAAGCTGGTGGGAATGTAGAGAGAGCAGTGTCAATATGAATTGAGGTGGGAAGAGGAGGAATCTAGTTTAATTACAATGAGATCATTTTCTCATGTCAAATATTTTTTCTTTCCCTCAAATGTTTTCATGTTCCTTTACTCTTTCTCACCAAGCTGTCTTCACAGTAAATGCTTCTGCTTTTTGAAACTGATTACCCTCATCATTTTCTTTTGAAGCTTTTGAAACAGGACTCTCAGAGTATATCAGGGACACTTGGGTTCTTAAAGAAAAATCAGGTAATATGCTGAAGCTGGAATCTTCTTTGCTCATTTCCTTTCACACAAACTCACTTTATGTACTGATCCATGACACTTAATTACAGCTGGAGCTTTACGTTTAGAGGTAGAAGGTGTTTCCATGACAATAAATACCATGCTCCCTTTCTGCTGTCCTCATTGCCTCTCCCAACAAATGAACCAAAATCTTAAAGAGGCATGTTATTTTTAAACCTGAAATCTTAAAGGACTCATTATAATTTATAATACCTCCTTTTCATCTTATTTAGATTTCAAAAGGAGAGAAACAGCACATCCATATTCCGCACCCTTTGTCAACAGTTATTCATCTTTGGCCTCTAGAATTTTTTGAGGAGGAGGAAAACTACCTTATGTATTTCAAATGGGTGTTTGGTTTTTTTTCCTTTTTCTTCTCTGTTTTCATCTTTTAAAATTTAATTTTCAACATAAAGGCTATAATCTCATATCCTCTGAGGTTTTATAAAGAGTTTCCATCTGGGACTGTTAATAGATGGGAAATCTTAGATTCAAGAGGGCCTGGATTAAAGTTTCACCCTGGATTCTGGCTAATTGAGTGACTTCATGCAAGTCATAGGCTCATAATGCTCATGGCAACTTTCTAAAAATATCAATTGAGTCTTAATTGGTAAAAAGGAATTTCTGTTAAGCCAAAGAAATAAAAGAGTTGAATAAAAAATATTCTTATATAGTATTATGAATCCTGCCACAAAGTGCTCTTTCCCACATGGAGAAGACACTACCATGGATTTATGTTCATGAATTAACAATTATTTAATAAAAATGAGGGGTAAGTTGGAAAGCTCTGGGCTTTCTTTAATGTGAGTATGCCCTCCCGTGGTGCAGAATGCAATCCTTCCTAGACCATCTCACCAGGTGTAATGCCGGTCCATGTCCTCATCTAAATCAGATTTCATAGGTATTGCAAAGCCTCATCAGGCTTCCTCTGAATCTCCAGGTATAACACGCATAAGGGCATACGCATATGCCCTTTAGGTGAACCACAACTATAATTCTTTAATGACTATGGTATTTTTTAACTCTCAAAGAGATATACTAGTAAATACATATGCATGCAGATAAGTGTAATATATATACATATAATCATATATGTGCGCACATCTATAAATCTATGCACGTACTTATATTTTTCTAGATTTTCCCTGAAGCAAAAGACCATCTTTTTGAGAACATAATTACTTCAGTAATAATCATGTCATATATATACACAGGAATTCATGCACATGCTTGTGTATGTATATACATATATGTTATATAGAGATACATAGATATCTATAGAAATGTAGGTGGCTAGATGGCACAATGGATAGAGTGCTGGGCCTGGAGTCAGGAAGATTCATCTTTCTGAGTTAAAATCTAGTTTTAGATACTTAGTATCTATGTGACCCTGGGCAAGTAACTTAAACCTGTTTGTCTCAGTTCCTCATCTGTAAAACAAACTAGGTAAGGAAATGACAAACCACTTCATTATCTTTACCAAGAAAATCCAAAATGGGGTCATGAAGAGTTAGATACAACTGAAATAACTGAGAACAATAGAAACGTAGGCATATATGAGTATTTACGTATATGTGTGTGTGCCTGTATACACTTTTGGGCTCAATGTCCCAATCTCTACTTTCACAAACAGGTTAGATACCCAGATGATTTTTACCTTGTAAGGATTCTAGAGATAACTCTTTGATGTGTTAGGTGGCTTTCTCTTGTTTCCCTGTCTCTGTCCTTTTCAAGCCACACCTCCTATCCTTCCCACCGGGAAGACAATTCTCTTGACCAAATATACCAAATCAAGCAAAACAAATCCCAACACTGGATGTGTCTGAAAATGTGTTTCTTATTTTTCATCTTGAGTCCATCACCTCTGTCAGGATATTTAGGTTTCAATTAAATTCTCTAGAATTCGAGGTAGTCTTTGTGTTGTTCAGAATTCTCATTTGTTTTGAAGGGTTTTTTTTCCCCTTATAAACACTGTTATTGTATATATTGTTTCTTAGTTGTACTCAAAGATTTGTGCATGGGTTTACAAAATTCTTCCCAGTTTTCTCTAAAATCACGCATTTTGTCATTTCTTTTGGTTCAATTAAATTCATAAGCCACAATTTATTGAGTCTATTCTTCAATATATTGAAATCAGCTTAGTTTCCAGTTCTTTTCTTTTACAAAAAAAAGGCTTCTATAAATATTTTTGTACATATGGCTCTTTTTACTCTTTCTTTTATCTCTTTGTCATATGGACATAATAATAGAATATCTGGGTCAAAGCATAAACATATTTTAGGAGCTTTTTTAGACAGCAGTGAAGAATGATTTTCATAATGGTTAGATTAATCCACAGCTCCATCAATAGTGCATTAGTGTTCTTGGTCTTCTTCCACCTCTCCAGCAACCATTCTTTTCTTTGGTTTGTTGTCATTGCCAATAAGGTACGTAGGAAGTAGAACCTGGGATATGTTTAATTTGCACTTGTCAAATTGTTAGGGATTTATTTGTAACATTTGCAAAATCTTCTTTGTCCCTCTAATTTGTTTATGCTCTCAACCTTTATGTCTATTTTGGTATTAAGGTTTTTTGTTTGTTTTTTTAAATTAATGTATATATTTTCTTGTTTGCATCACTCATTTCCACAAGATTTTGAGTTCCAAATTTTCTCCCCATCTTTCCCCTATCTACCACCCCAAAACAACAATCCTACTGTATACCCCCTTCCCGATTCTGCTCTCTCCTATGTCCTCCTCCATTACCCCTCTGACTTTCCAGTAGGGCAGGATGGTTCTCCCACCCCAGTGCCTGTGTATCTTAATTCCCAGTTGCATGTAGTTAATAATAATAATAATAATAATAATAATAATAATAATATATAATTTTTTAAACATTTGATTATAGAACTTTAAATTCTAGATTCTTTCCCTTCCTCCCTCATCACCAACACTGACTGGAAAGACAAGAAATTCAACACAGGTTATACATGTGTAGTTACACAGAGGATCTCCACAATGGACATATTGTGAGAGATTGATTATATATCCCTGCTTCCTATGCCGTCTCCCCTTGATCTATTCTCTATTCTGTCCCTGTCCCTTTACTGAAGTGTGTACTTCCTGCAAACCTCACTCTCCACACTCCCCTCCCCTCCATCATTCTACTTCTCATCCCCATCTCCCCTACTCTCTTGTGTGGCAAGTTTATGTCACATAAACAGAAAGTTTGTGTCATTCCTTCCCTAAGGCAAATTCAATGAGAGTAATGTTGACCTTTTCCCTTTTACCTTCCTGTTCTTCCCCTCCATTATAACAATTATACCTAGCCTCTTCTATGTGAGATGATTAACTCCATTCTGTCTCTCCCTGTCTCCTCTCATTCTAATCCTTGCTCACCTTAGAATTTCACCTTTTAAAGTATTGTCCCTTCCTATTTAATTGATCATGTGCCCTCTATATAGTCATATATACACATACACAGATGTGTTCATATGCATATATAAACCCTCCTATATAGATACCTGTATATGTATGCATAGATCTATATATATCTATATCTATATCTATATTCATATCTATCTATCTATCTATACATTTCTGTACTCCCTTCTCCCTTCTCCTATCCTCATTCTGAGAAAAGTTTCATAAGTTACAATTATTGTTTTTCTGTGTAGTCATGTAAATATATCAACTTTGACAAGTTCTTTATGATTTCTTTTCCATGTTTCCCTTCTCATGCTTCTTGTATTTGAGTGTCAAATTCTCTTTTCAGTTCTAGTTTTTGTTCAGCAAGAATGTTTGAAAGTCCTTCACCTGAATGAATGACCATATTTTCCCCTGGAACATTATACTCAGTTTTGCTTGGTAGATAATTCTTGGTTGTAATCATAACTCCCTTGATCTCTGGAATAACATATTCCAGGCCTTTCGATGACTCAGTGTAGAAGCTGGCCGATCCTGTGTTATCGCAATTGTGTTTACGCAGTATTCAAATTGTTTTTTTCTTGGCAGCTTGTAGTATTTACTCCTTGATCTGGGAACTTTGGATCCTGGCTATAACATTCCTATGAGTGTTCTTTTTGGGATCTTTTTCAAGAGGTGATTTGTGAATTCTTTGATGTTCTATTTTGCCCTCTGGTTCTAAAATATAAGGGCAATTTTCCTTGAGAATTTCTTGAAGGTTGCCTTCTAAGTTCTTTTTTGGATTATGGCTTACAGGTAGTCCAATAACTTTAAAATTGTCTCTCTTGGATTTATTTTCCAGGTCAGTGGTTTTTTTCAAGGAGATATTTCACATTGCCTTCTATTTTTTTCATTTGTTTAGATCTGCTTAATAGTATCTTGATTTCTCATAAAGTCATTCACTTCCACTTACTCCAATCTAATTCTGAAAGAATTATTCTCTTCAGTGAGCTTTTGAGATTCTTTTTCCATCTGGCAAAGTAGACTTTTTAAGGCATTCTTCTCCTCATTGGCTTTTTGGGCCTCTTTTGCCATTTGAGCTAATCTATTTTGTAAGGTGTTATTTTTTTCAGTTAGGTTGGTGACTGCTCTTTTCATGATTTTCTTGCATCATTCTCATTTCTCTTCCCTATTTTTCCTCCAGTCCTCTTATTTGGTTTTCAAAATCCTTCTTAAGCTCATCTATGGCTTGTAGGAAGTCCACATGTTTCTTAGAAACTTTTGGTGAAGGAGTTATGACTGTGTTGACTTCCTCCCATTCCATGCTTTGATCCTTTTTGTCCCCAAAAAAGGATTCTAGAGTTTAGTTGCTGTTCTTACTTTGCTTCCTTTTCCTGCTCATGTTGCCAGTGAATTACTTGATTTTTTTAGCTCTGTGTAACTCTGCTTCCAGAGGGGAAAGCTCTGTCCCAAATCACTGGGGTTTTCCCAGCTGCGGGAGATATTGGGAGGGGGCGGCTGTTATTTTTGCCACTCCCACCAGCTTTGGTTCACTGAAGATGCACTCCAGGACCATCACCCAAAACTGCGATCCAGATCCAGGCCACTCATCACAAGACCACTTAGCCACTGAACAATTTCTTGGCCCCTCTGCAGTCCATAGGCTGGGAGTTCTGTAGCAGGCAGGTGGAGGTGGCTGCAGGGCTGCCACTTCTGCTGCTTCCTTTCTCTGGAGGCAGTTCAACCTGACTGCTTTGCTCCACCAAATTTAGCTGAGTTCCACTGACCTTTCACTTTGTCCTTGTTTCTTATGGCTTGATAATTCTGGAAACTGCCACAGCTGCCACTGATCCTCTCTCCTGAAGGCTCTCGCTGCAGTTTGTCATGGCCACTCTGAGTCCAAGCCATGGTTTCAGGCTGGGCTGTTTTTGGCTCCCAGCATGCTGAGATGAGCCCTTCCTGGTGAGCTGCCTTCATCAGTAGATGTGTTTTTCTGTATTCTTGTGTGAGTTTTGGATACCTAAAATTTGTTTAGAGTCATATTTTATGGGTATTTGAGGTGGCTATGTGGGAGCTGCAGAACCTTGTTGCTTCTGCACAGCCATCTTGGCTTTGCCTCTTCTCTATCTATTTTGGCATTAAGTTTGAAGTTTCTGATTTGTTAGTTTCCTATGTTGTTTTTGTTGTACTTGTTATTGTTATATACCAAATTCTTTAAAATTTTTTTGTTAATTAAAGTATATAGAGACAGAAACTTCCTACTAAGGGCTGTTTTAACTATATGACATAAGTTTTGTTATGCTGTTAAGTGTTATAATTTTCTTTGATGAAATTTTATCTTTTAATTAAACTCTTCTAAGATGGAAAAGTATGCATTACAGTCTATTTCTTATTGTAATTTGCTTAACTTTTCCTTCAGGTTTTAGATAGCTATATCTATAGCTGGTCAGCTTTAGGCAAAGAACAAGATGGTAGAATAACAAATAGATATACACCTCTGTCTCCTCTCACAAAACCCTGAAAAATTCCTTCAAACTAGTCTAGAAAATTTCCCTGATCAAATTCTTATAGGTGAAATCTAAGGGAAAAAAGACAAAGCAAAATAAAACAAAGAAACTAGTGAGATATTTTGCTAGCCTAGTTCAGCACAGAAGGAAAGAAAGAAACCTCTGAAAGTATCAGGGACAGGATCTGTGCAGGAGTGAACCATAAGGAGTATTACAGTATTTGAGAGAGAAGTGCTCCAGAGCAAGGAAAGGCCCCAGATCCGGGTTGGAGAGGGGTTGAATTCATGTAAGTTGCAGGAATTGGTGGCAATGGGCAAATCTGTAACTCAAAACTCAGTTCAGGGTCATATATCCAAGAGAGACTGAGGAGTTAACCTGCAACAAAGGGTTGCATTGCAGGGTAAGGAGCAAATGAGTATCCTAAGCTATCTACTTAGCAAGGATGCCTCAAAGATGAAACTTTGAGCTCTCCAGTAAGGGGAAGAGGTATGTAGGTTCCACTGTATTTTTCCAGGGTCCCACTCACCTATACTGGAAGGTTCAAAGCTCTCATTATCAAATCATTTTTAACTAAAAAAATTGGTTATTTTTAGTTAGTTTACAACATTTATTTCCAAAAGATTTTGTATTACACATTTCCTCCCTGAAGAGGTGAAGAAACAGCAAAACTCTGTGGCTCCCCCATAACCACCTCAAATATCTATAAAATATGACTCTAAACAAATTTTAGAACTTTAGAACCTGAAAACGTGACAGAGCAACAAATCTCCCCCAAAGGCACCCCAGCAGACAGACAGGAAGGATTCATGTCAGCACCCTAGGCGCTAAGCCAAGCCCTGCTGTTTTAGTCCCAGGGCAGCCTGACCAGCCCAGCTGGAACATTCCTGAGAGTGTATCAACAGTAGGTGTGGCTGTATCCAGAATTATCAACTCAAAAATGCCAAAGACAAAGGGAAAGGTCAGTGGAACTCCACTGAATTAGGGGGACAGGGAGGAGAGAGTCCAGCCCTCTGCCCCCAGAGCCAGAAGTGACAGAAGTTGTGGCCATGTAGCTACCTCCATGTGACTGCTTCAGAGCTCCTGGCCTACAGATTGCAGGGAAGGCAAGCAAACATTCAGAGGCTAAGTGCTCTTGCATTAACCTAACTGGATCAGTGTCATGGTATTGGGTGGTGATCCTGAAGTGCCTGACCAGTGATCCAAAGCTGGTGGGAGCTGTAGAGATGGTGGCCTCCTAATAGCTCTGGCAGCTGTGAAAGCCCCAGCAATCTAGGACAAAGTTCTCCTCTCTGGAAGCAGAGTTCCACCATTGTAAAAAGCTCATAAGTAAAGTTGATTGACTAGAAACATGAGCAGGCAAAGGAAGGAAAGCAAGAATAGCGATCCAACTTTTGATTCCTTTTTTGGGGACAAAAAGGATCAAAGCATGGAGTGGGAGGAAGACAACACAGTCAAAACTCCTGCACCAAAAGCTTCCAACAAAAATATGATCTGGGCATAGGCCATAGAGGAGATAAAAAAGGATTTTGAAAACCAAATAAGATAATTGGAGGAAAAAATTGGGAAGAGAAATGAGAATGATGCAAGAAAATCATGAAAAGAGAGTCAACAACCAGACTGAAGAAAATTACACCTTGAAAAATAGATTAGCTCAAATGGCAAAAGAGGGCCACAAAGCCAATTAGGATAAGAATGCCTTAAAAAGTTGAATTTGCCAGATGGTAAAAGAATCTCAAAAGCTCACTGAAGAGAATAATTCCTTCAGAATTAGATTGGAGTAAGTGAAAGTGAATGACTTTATGAGAAATCAAGATACTATTAAGCCGATCTAAGCAAATGAAAAAAATAGAAGGCAATGTGAAATATCTCCTTGAAAAAAACCACTGACCTGGAAAATAGCTCCAGGAGATATAATTTAAAAATTATTGGACTAC